>JAOTAV010033551.1:0-19507 GCA_026546445.1 Cyclargus thomasi
TCCCTCGGCGCTCACCCGCTTTGTCCCATAGCAGGCGCGATCTCTTGGGTGACCATGAGTCCCCTTAGCTCAAGCACCGGCCCCACATGGGTGGCTTGTTTAGGCTGGTCGTCAGCGTCAGCGTAATCTAGGTAACATGTTCCAGATTGAACAACTTCTATCAAATCAAAAAAATCATTTTTGTTTTTTTTTTTATTTTTTTTTTCTGTACACGTTTCTAATAAGTGTAACATCGTAAAATCTGTTTATACATTAAATTCTGGAGATTAAATTACTATAAAATTTGATAGGTCACTCGAAATAACTTTTATTTTCTTTGTTTATTTGATATTGGTACAGCATTCTTTGAATGTGTGGCATTTGAATGACAAGGTAAACAACACCAGCCTTTTCACGATAATATGGCCGCGGCAAGGTCGCCGTGACGTGTTTGTCACGTTTCCATGTAAAAGCTTCTATACCAGTCCATTAATTAAGGAGACAGTCTCCGTGTTCACAGTTAGAAATGGGCACGTACCCGGTTAGTTTGAAAGTTTAGAAGATTTTTTTCATACCTCTATGGAACAAAAATGTCATCAATAGTATTTTTTCCATTTAAGAATCCATACTAACATTATAAATGCGAAAGTGTGTCTGTCTGTCTGTTACATCTTCACGCCCAAACCGCTAAAGCGATTTTGCTGAAATTTGGTGTGGAGATACTTTGAGTCCCAGGGAAGGACATAGGATACTATTTATCCCGGAAAAATGTACGGTTCCCGAGCGATAAACGGGCATCATCTAGTATATTATATAAACAAATAAATGACATTCAACATTTTCTGTTAACCCCAAATCTACGTAATGACGTAGCGTGTGCCTACGTAAGAAAATAAATTATAAACTTTAAATACATAAATAATCTTAAGAGCATTTTCATGTTATCCGATTCGATATCGATGATGTCGGGCCTCGATCCGATGTCGGAGTAAATTAAATGTATGAAATGTGTTCCTATCTTTCCCAGTGTCCGGTCCGACATCAGATATTGGAGTTGACATGGACATGGTGTCGACTATCGTATATCAGTTATCGCGCACGCGACACCGATATCGGATAGGATAATGTAAAAACGCTCTTAGGTTCAAATTTCGCATTTATTTTTCAGCATATATTTTTCTACGTCACTTATTACGCGAAACTTAACTATTCGTCAAATAAGACTATCAAAGTTATGGTCTCTTCGTTATATTATATTGCAATTACGAATTCTCGTAAAGTATACCTATAGCCTAAAATGGTAAAAAAAGCTTAGTTAATTTTAACAAAGTTTTCTAAATTAATTTTAAGCAATCCAGGGGCCACTGCATTTTTTTTAATCTTTAGGCCCTTAAATAATAGGTGACATAAATATTTACCATACATTTTTTTCACCATTTACTAAAAAAATTGGATCAATATTGACACTTGGAAGAAGAGTTTCGACATGACCAATTTTTTGTTGAGCAATGTGAAATACTTAAGGCCCAGGCGATTTTGATACAAATGTCCCCCCGGATAGAAGACGGAAAAGGCGCTCGGACGACGACATGATACCGTCTATTGCTAAAGAGACGGTGTCCAAACCAAAGGAGGGCGTGGCCGGCCTCCAACGACCGTCCAGTATGTCAGCTTGGCAAAGCTCAAGCCGAATGAAAACGACAGAAAGAGGAGGCCCTTCGGTTGCAGGCCGAGGCCGATATTGCCAATATAGCGCGGGAGCGTCCGCTATCACCCTCACGATGGAGAAGGGGGTGGAAGAGAGGGAAACATACGCCTCGCTACTGCGAAAGGTTACGAGGCGTATCAGTTTGGATGAGTTCGGATTTTCCGACCGGAATAAAATTCGTTTCCGGTTGTCAAAGACGGGCGCCCGGATATTCGAAGTGTCCGAGGATAACGCCCAGGAGAAGGCCGACATTCCCGCAGACCGGATGCAAGACGTACTTGATAGGACGTGGTCAAAATCGCACGCTCCGTAAAGAGAGCCGAGCTGCTCGTGTCTGGTTTGGACGACTTTAGTTTGGAGCTTATAGCTGCACGTCCCAATACGGCTACAAGTGGGATGGGTCCGGACTAGGGTGGTGCTGCTGGCCGCGAGGCCAAAGCTGTGCTATCGATGTCTGGACACCGGTCACCTAGCGCCCAGCTGCAAGTCTCCGGTGGACCGTAGCGGAAATTGCTTCCACTGCGGAAAACTGGGACACAAGGCCGCCGAGTGCGCAGAAAATCCAAGTTCTTTCTTCTGCGCAGAACTCGGCAAAGAGAGCGGCCATGTAATGGGGAACAGCGGCTGCGTAACAGCAGCGAGCAAGCCCGCCCTCAGGTACGAATAGGGAGCGGAAGGCTCCCTTCAAAGCTCGGCCACGTCGGTCTGGAGCTAACGGCGCTGCGGCGAGTCAGAAAGCCTCTGCCATGGAGGTGGAGTCTAAGGCCCGTGGGCGGTTGATCGGGGGATCACCGCCCTCATCATGGGCCTCAAGGAAAGCTCTCACGGTGCCCGGGGAGCTCTCGGCGCAGACAGGCGGCAGTTAGTTGCGGCTACCGCAGAGAAGGGGTGCCGGCGGCGGCAAGCGCTGCGGTGCATGCGGTAGTGTTATCGTTCCCGCGTCCACCCGCGTGTAGCGCTGAAAGGCATGGGGGGTTTTAGTCGGTAAGCTCCCGGTGCACTGAGCCGCGGGGAGGCCGACATACCCCTGCCGTCTTCCCCCGAGGGTGGCGGGGGATGCGTAATGCATTTTCCCTCCGCAAAAAAAGATACAACACATATTGGCTCAAATATATTTTTGGAATATTTTTCTTTTTGCTTCAGGTAAAATGTAGGGTAGGCCCTACATTTTACCTGAAGCAAACTACTGGCCTTCTCACCAGCCAGATCTGCAGTACCGTATTATGGTATTATAATAGGAGAGATACAAGACAAGGTTTCAGTTTGCCTTAAATACCTACACAAAATTTGCTATCAGCTCTCAGATTATAAAAAGTCCCTAGCGATAAGCTACATTTGGTCTTAAAAATGAATAAGTTCCCAAAGGTGGCTTACAAGAATATTATCGTGATTTTCGAATTTCACCCCAGCGGAAAAAATTTACAACTTCAGAATATATTTATATTTTTTTGTGAAAATCCATTTATAAGCATCTCAACTATTGTGATCAATCATTTTGATGTGAAGACCACAAAAGGTACCAGCAACTTGATAATGCGTGACATAATTAAAATGATAATGATGATGAATATTAATACAAATTGCATTATAATATTTATCGATACCGAGATCCCAGAACCTGTATCATTAAGATTTTAACATGTATGTACCTTTGGAACCAGAGTATAACTTAGTACGAAATCTTACGTATTTAAATAAATACTTGAACTTATTTTTATTGCCTAGTAGTCGTAATATAAAATTGTTTTCGTTTTTAGATATATTTTAGATATTCGATAGTCACTGTAACGACATAGCTCGGTATGCTCGTAATTTTTGATGTAAAGTTACATTTCTATATATAGGGTGTTAAAAAACTATCAGTTATAAATAATAATCATAATATTCTTATAATATTATCTTAATACATAATATGTGTGCGTATGTATGTAACTAAATTTCTCAATGCTAACTGGACACATTTTTATGATTTTTTTAAATATATTCAAGGGAATTTAGGTGTGGTTTAGATTTACAAACCAAGACCAACATGATTATGTCTGGCAGGACCGCTAGTTGTTTTGCATAAATAGGGCACAAACTTAATATATTTGGATGAATATGAATAAAAAATGAGCTTAGAGAATAGGGTCCTACATTAAAGATACAATCCATACAATGGGAAAGGGTTATTTTTTTCGAGAGTATGTATGTATAAATGTTTGGTACGCTCTGCAACCTAGCTTGAAGGATTTTGGCTTGATAATTGTCGTTAGATTCGTATTTGTGAAAGTGACACTAGATATATCAAAATATTACAAAAACAAAATGTTGGATTTTTGGCGCCAAATTAGAATTTTAATTGCAACGGTTCCTGCAGTCGGGTTTTATGTTTTCGGTCATTGAGCTTGTTTCGTTATTCCTACACGCCCTAACGAAGTAACCAATCCAGTTGTTTTTTAGTCGGAAGAAGGGAAGGAGCGTAACACAGGATATTTCAAGTCTTGCCAAGACATAATGTTCGTAAAACATTTGTATTTTTTATAATATTTGTTTTATTTACATTGAAAGAGAAATTTTTAAACACAAATCCAAATTCTCTTATATCAAATTTCATGTTTTTGAATCTTTGAATGACGAAAAATGTAGCATCCTGTACGGTAAAGTGGACACTTAAAAATTTTTATTGCATTCATAATTATATATTTGTTATAATTTACTTGTTTTTCATGCTGTCGTCGAAAAGCTACCATGGTGTCAATACATAGCCACGATTAAGCTGTATAAAATTCTTCACAACAAAAGATACGATACAGTGCTTATAAAATCATCATGGGAAAGGAGGTAAGAAAAATGTTGGCTTATTATTAGGCATTGTTGTTGTTTGTAGCTCTTAATGAAATTTTGATTGATGACATTAGTAGCCTTTGAAATATTAGTTAAACTAAATACAAAACATAATATTTTATTAAAGTATATAATGAATTCATATTCCTTTATTTTCATGTATATTAAATACTTTATTTGTTAAATTAGAATCAATAGTTTAACATGTAACCAATTAGGCGAGCGAGGCGAGCTCTATATCCCACTCCCAGTAATTATTCGTGGTTTGTTGTATAAAAAAATATATTGTACCACTTAGGTCATCTATCAATTCAGATGTGCAACTGTAATGACTGTCTGTAAAGGTAAAGAAACGAAATCAGTATCCACATATACGAGTATATGGATGAGTGGCCCGAACTTATATTAAAGTCCTCCTCAATTTGTAGTAAGCTGGATGATAATATAGTTTTATAAATAACTAGCTGACCCGGCGAACTTTGTTCCGCCTTAATGGCAATAAATAAGCAGATTGAGTTTTTTTTATTGGAAAATCGAACGCTGTCGAACGAGATAAAAAGTATCCTATGTCCGTCTCCTGGCTCTAAGCTACCTCCCTACCAATTTTCAGCCAAATCTGTTCTGCCGTTCTTGAGTTATAAGTGGTGTAACTAACACGACTTTCTTTTATATATATAGAAGAAATCAAGTAGGTCAGGAATTTTGTCAGGGTCTGTAGCCTTTCCTGTCGATATAACTTTGCAGTTTTTTTCGTTTACAGCGCTTAGTAGCTTTCCTATTGATGTTGTAAGTCTGGATCCCCAGTAGGTGTTTTTAGCGATAAAATTTTTCTAGTAAGTTCATCTGGTTTTAATCTGAAGCTAGAGTAACCGGGAATGATTTTGTTTTTATACATACAGCCACTACCTGTATTGTTAGTTGCTTTAGTCATTATATTAAATGTTTGTTTTATTTATTTCAGTAATAAAAAAAATTAAGATAATTATCAATTATTTTGTAAAAAGTTATTAGGAAGTCGTACTAGGGTGCAAATCCTATTTATTTCATGATTATTCCTCATATTTTTACTATCCGTAAAGTACTCATTTATTTTCTAAAAAAAGGAACTGTCTAACGTATTTTGGTAAATAGTTTTGATTTGCGCCAATTTCCTAACAAAACATTTTTTATTAATATGCCCGTCCCCTACATTTCGTTTGGTTATTGTTTAGTTACATTCCGAATTATTTTAAAAATAAGACAACGGATGTCTTGCATCAATGACTGCAAACACAAAATGTAACATATACCAGCCCCACTGGCGGATGCGAGGATATTATCGATTATTCCGGTATTTCTGTGTGCTATCAAAACATATGTAGTCCACAGTACATGTTTAGCAAACATGTTACTATGATGTTAGACAACATGAAAACACGCCAAAAGAGACCCGGCTTACTTTGCGAAAATCCATAGCTTTAAGTTTAGTAAATTAAGGTTTTTAGCAATATTCCGCGAAAATTAACCTCAACCTGTAAGTAAAAATGCGGGTTGAGAACCTCGACGCGTGTTTCACCCAAACAGAGAACAAAATCATTTAATTAGGCCAACGAAGTCCAGCCACATATCGTCCGAATTTGTGATCGGAAAAATTCGAGCTTAATCTAAAGATGTAGGCTTTGAAAAAAAACTGGCCTAGTGCGAGTTGGACTCGCACTCGAAGGGGTACCGACCACAAGAGCATATAAAATTTGAAAAACTGATTTTGATAGGTTGAACAGTTATAATTGTTGACCTTGTTATGTTAGCATAAGCGTGACGTTGACAATTACTAGCGACATCTAGACCGAAAACAAGCATGTTGTATTAAAATATTTAATGATTTGTTTTTAATATTTATTGTTATAGCGGCAATAAGACACACGATCTACAAAAATTTCAACTCTCTATGCTATTACCGTTTTTGAGGTACAGCCTGGAGAGAAAAAGATAGACAGACGGACAGACAAACGTCTTAGTATTAGGGTCCCGTTTTTACCCATAGGGTACGGAATCCTGTTTAGTATGTTAGCTTAAGATTATATTTAAATTATACGAAACTTTAATCTTCGTTAAATTTATTTATTTAAACAGAATATTAAATGTATTTCTAACATTTTAGGTGTTCCTATTGGGATTCATCCTTATTCTACATTTGACATTTTCATCTGGGAGCGCGAGACCAGATGAAAATGAAAAAAATGACTACACATATGAACAAATCATGACAACTACTGCGAAAGATGATAATGATGACGGAAAATCGAGTAACATCTGTCAAATTGTTTATGTTATAAGCAATGATGCAAATGCTGAACTCATAAAAAATCTTACAAGTGGAAATGGTGGCTCTAAAAACCCACCTATAATAATAACAAATCAAACCTTGAAGCCTCCATCGACAACTGATAGCTCAACTGATGCTACGAGCATATCGCCTGATAATCAAGATAGCATAGATACGGCTGAAAGCACATCTCAAGGCGAAATCAGTAATTTGACGACAACAGATGCAACGATTCATAAGGAAATTGATATAAATAAAGAAAATAATGATGAAAACCTTGGTAAAGAAAATATGAATCCGACACCTGACGCTATAACTGAAAATGACAGAAAAGAAAAAACAACGCAAAATCCGATCAAATCCGATGAAGAAATGACTAAGCACGACAACGATGAAAGTGGATCAGGAATTGAACCCGATAATGAGTCAGCTATTAGCGAACCAGGTGATAATCAACGCAGCAAGGGCCATAATCTTGGCAAAGATGGCGACAGTAATGCTGAGGAAAATGGCACCAATCATGGTATTAACTCCAAGACCACACCACCACAATCTGACACTTCTAAAGGAGACAATCCAGTGGGCAATGATAACGATGAGAGTGGTTCAGAAATCGGCCCTGATGATAACCGATCATCATCTGTAAAACCAGTTGCTGATCAACCAGGCAATGAGGACAACAATCTTGGAAAAGGTGGTAACAAAAACGCTGACGGAAACGGACCTAATGACAGTACTAAATCACCATCTGACGATCCTAATGTAGACAAACCAGCAGGCAATGAAAACGATGACAGTGGTACAGAAATCGGCCCCGATGACAACAGGTCACCTTCTGACAAACCAGGTGCTGATCAACAAGGAAGCAAGGGTGATAATCTTGGCAAAGATGGTGACAACAACCCTGACGGCAAAGGCCCCAATGACGGTACCACCTCACCATTGGACAATTCTAATGTAGACAAACCAGCAGGCACCGAAAACAATGATAGTGGTTCAGAAATTGGCCCTGATGACAACAGGTCACCTTCTGACAAACCAGGTGCTGAACAACAAGGAAGCAAGGGTGATAATATAAACAAAGATCGCGACAACAACACTGACGGCAATGGTCCTAATGACCCATCTAAAGGAGACAAACCAGCAGGCGGTGACAACGATGACAGTGGTTCCGAAATTGGTCCCGTTGACAACAGGTCACCTTCTGATAAGCCAGGTGCTGATCAACCAGGGAGTAAGGGAGACAATCATGGCAAAGATGGCGAAAACAATGCTGACGGCAAAGGCCCCAATGACGGTACTAGATCACCATCTTACACTTCTAAAAGCGACAAACCAGCTGACAGCGACAAAGATAACAGTGGTTCTACGACAATAAACGATCGTCATTTCACTACAACTGACGCCACAAGCGATAGCAATGACAGTGTTGATGATATTCTCAATCCAACAAGTACAACTTTAAGTACTGAGTTGGATTTATTATCAGGTAAGACTGATAGCCTGTCTGCTGTTACTGTTTCAGTATCTTCAACAACTGAAAAAGATTATGATGAAGATGGTGACATTCTTGACGTTAACTATTCCACTGAAGGGTCAGATGTTAATGAAAAACACAAAAAAAATCAAACATCTCCAGCAGAAACTGCTAATCCACCTAAAGACGGTAAAAAAACAGAAACTGTTAAGCCCCCTATGAATAAACCTTATTCAAAATACATTACTTCTACTCCGTACTACATTAAACAAATACAAGATAGTATGCAAACAACGCATAAACCAATAAATGACAAAGGGAGCTATTCATTGACATCAACTGCAGCTTCACACGAAAAGAGTGACGACTACGAGTATGAGGAATATGAAGTAGATGATTCCACTAACACTACTCAAGTGGAGTCTAAATATTCTCAATCTGCGACATCATCCTACGTGACAGAAGACGAGACAAAAACTAAAGAAAATTACAAACAGTTATTAACAACTTCTGGAAACTTTACAGAAGATTATGAAGATGTTGAGACATCTACAAATGTACTAAATCATGACTCAACTACGATGGAAACTGAAGACGGTGAAGAAGGTCTTACGACTTTCGTTATAAATGAAACCGAAATTATAATACAAAACACAACAGAGAAGGTACTTACTAGTAACACAACAAAGGTCGGCGGTGAGGATTATTATGAATATTACGATGATGACGTTGTTAACACATACACATCTCTTTCTAAAACTCATAAAAAAATTAAAAAGCATAAAAACATTGATAATACAACTAGTACTGAGGAAGCTGTGATCATCACTACAACTGAGGGTTACGGAGAAAGTTTAAATCTTTCAACCACACCCAACGCCACAAAAGTAGGCAACGTGGAATATGATGAGTATGATGAGGAAACATTAACCACAAACACTAAAAAACTCAAAAAACGCAGAAAACATAAGAAACATAAGGATGGTGATGATAGCAACGACGATGACGATGATGAACTCCGTACCGTAGAAAATATACCTACGACTACACAAAACGTTAATATTTATACATTTGCTACCAAATACAAAAAGGGGAAGAGGCGTCGTCCCTCTGGCAAGAAAGAAATTAAACAAGATCAAGAATATGTTCATAAGGTTAAAACTAAAGCCAGACGGAAAAAACGTAATCTACTAAAACGACTTAGAAATCGACTACAAACATTCTTCTGTGCTGAATAGATATTAAGCTTTTAATGTACTGTTTATGATTATATGGAAATAAAAGAACGTTAGTTAAAATTATAACACATAAATATATTATCGATTTAATAAAGTTGGGAAATTTTGAAACCTTCGTTGTTTTTATTATACATGTATATATATAAATTGCCCAGGCAATTAATAAAATGTCCGAAATGCAAAGGCAAGTTATAAAATACTTTTTATTTTATATATTGCCTGGACATTCAATAAAATGTCGTATTTGCTGTCGACAATGTATGAAATCCTTCATTACATTTCTATAGGCAGTCGATACTATCTAAGTCAAACGTTAAACAACATAAATATTAAATAGGGGCAAGCCGTGTTGGTAGGCGTTGTTGTGAAGTTTGGCCTCCGGTACCAGTTTTTTCTGACGTTACGTGAACCAAAGGTCTTAACCCACTAGGCTACGGACGCTCAAAATCAGGTTTCTAGGAAAAATGCAGTTTCTACAGAAACAAGCCTACTATTAAATCATCTTAGACTTAATCGCTACTGGATCCTACTTAAGAGGTACACCAGATTTTTATGGTATCAGCCCGCACAACATCAAATCCTATTGTGGAAAGGTAATTGAGGCAATCGCTCAATTACGATATTTATATGTATGTGTGCCATGCGTGGTATACCAATGTTATTTTAAAATATTCTTTAATTTTGCCTATTTTTAAAATATAAAACATGTGTGTGTGTTTTACTCACAATATTTAGACATGACACGATAATCGTACACGATAATACTTTTTTGTTTATGGTTAAAGTCTGTGTTTTTTTTAATAAAATTTTATGGCCTGGTATCCGAGACCTTTATGTCAAATAGCAGACTGTGATTGAATTGAGAATAGATTTTTTTTCATAGCTCCTCTACAAGATGGATTTAAAAATTTATAGTCGAACTTCGACTACAAGGCGGTCTTTAGTAACTCATAAACCTCAGACTGGATGGATGGCGCTTTGACAAATGGGTCAAAACTTGTTTATGTGTTCCTGCGACGCGGCGTGGTGCGTTGTCAGCATATACGAGATACCTTAGGCCGTTGACTACTTTTACACAAAATTCCACTGTATGGCGTAGGCTATAGATATAATTTTGTTTTAACTATTTTCTATAGAATCGTCTATGGATTTGTAATAGCAAATTTAGAAGCAAAAATTTGGCTCTCATAAAAAAGAAATCATTCGAGTTTGTAATCAAAACGATTTATCACTATTATTATTAGTATTTAGCTAAAATTAAAAGATACATTTGTGCATAAAAATATTATTCAAAGTTATGAGATCGCTGAATTCGAATCGAAAAATAAAATTATAATGAACATTTCTAAATACACTTTGAATAGTAAGTAAATGTAATTTACATATTCTGTATTAAAAGGCCAGCAACGAACATGAAACTTTTCTGATGTTCCATCCTTGGGCGATGACAGTTTTCCGTTAGGGGTTCCGTCTACTTGTTGCGGAAGGTGGATCATGCCCATTCGTTTTAAGGCGGCAAAAGGAACACCGCAGAGTTTTCGTGGGTAGGGCTGCCGGCCGCAGTCCCACCTACCCGCAGCGGGAGTCCTTGGGGACTCCCGCCCCTGCGGAATGCGTTACCGCATTTCTCTGCGTAGACAAAAAAGGGGATCCCGTCTGTTCTCTTACTCCTTAATTTCATAAAAATTATGGTATGACGTATATAATTTCTACGAATAAAATTTATCACTAGAATTTTATTCAATAAGCAGAAATAAGTGTCCTTTAACTTCATGTTCGTTGAACAGACATTAAATTGTTATTATCAACCACATATCAAGTAAAGCGTGAACATTTTTGTACAAAAGAAATGTTATTGATAAGCCCTATAGTACCTTAGATAAAGTAATGAATCAATTAAAAAACGGATGGTGGTTGTAACTGATAACCATATAAATATAAATACAGGACCATATGTGTGCAATTCATATTGGAAGCAAGTGCACCAAGATGGAAACCAAGGTATGTTTAATCGCTGCTATTCCATGGTGGAGGTAAAAAGAATATTTTGAGTCTCAAACGGATAAAATTCGCGGATTGCATTCCCGTGGATATTTTCATATAATTTATTGCGGATTTTTTTTCGCCATTGCCGATATTCTCATAATTCGATCTGTTAAAGAACTAGAGGAAAAAAATCTGCACAGATAAAAGGCGCAGTGCGGTCACTCCTTAAATTTTTATTTAGACAAACAACGAAAGGAACGAAAGTTATAAACAGTTTATAAATTAAAGTGATAATACTACTGGGAAAGATAATACTTTGGTAACCAAAGTATTACTTATATTAGTACACTTATACAGATAGTATATAGTATAGTGAAAGTAACAGCGCTGAAAGAGTAATTTTTTGTTATTTATATGGGCATTGGGTCTTAACTTTATATAAAGAGCCTTAACTTTTTAAGCAATTTATGACGAACATGACTTTACAATAAAGTAACTCTTTGAAAGCTGTTATTTTCACACTAAACTCTACAGTCTACATCCCACTCAAAACTATTAGTAAGGGAGCCCAGAGGGTAATTTTGGATTTACTCGAGCGCGTCAGATTAAGCTAGTGTAGATTTTCTACATGTTTCTGGTTATTCTGGTACAAAAAGATTTCTCAGTTTGGTACTTACATTTCGACATTTAAAAGCTATATTTAAATATCGAAATGTCGTCGGAACCGTTAAATTAATAAAATAAAATAGCGGGTGTTAAAAATACGCCAAGGAACACTTCCATATAAGTCACTGATGATTTAAATGTAAGGTAAATGTAAGGTAAGCCTGTAATAACATAGAACAACAAAACCTCATATTTTCACAACCAAGTTATGTAGATATTTTATGTCACATTCAACTAAATGCTTTAGGCAATGTCTAAAATCGTTCAATGTAAACAATTTTTTGATGCAATTTCTTTTTTAACCCTAAAATCACTGTGGCGCTTTATCCTACCTAAAAAAAATACTAAAATAAAAATAAGTCTATTATTTTTTTCAACGTTTCACATAATCTACAAAACGTACGTAGGTCTCCACGACGCTCGAGTTACTACAAGAATAGCACTATCACCACCCCGGCTTTATTCTCTTGAAAGTGTGCTACATGGTAACTTTTGTATGTCTTAAAGGTACTTTTCATTGGACTATGTGTTGTGCTCTTTCTGACTCAAACTACTCATGGGTCAGACAATGTTGAGAGCAAGGCGGCAAGCGAGGAAAAAGGAGATTACTTGTCAGAACTTAACCCTGACAAATACGTACAACTATTCTTTAGTGTCTTCAGCATTTTCGCAGGCAAGGAACAGGATAAAGAAGAAGAGAAAAAAGAAGAATATTAGAACTTTCTTAAAACATGAATATACGATTGTTTAATAATAACTTCAAATTGATGTAAATTTGTATTTTCTATTAAATACATTTTGATCGTTTACTATGGTTTTATTCGATTTTAAGAGTCAGGTAGGTTAGCCAAGACCTAAACGTTTTCGCTTCTTTGTAGAATCGCCGAACTGTAAATCTATGGAAATTACATAATGCGTAACGAACGCTCGTATTATCTCCGTACATTTTTTTCGTCGATTCTACAGAGAAGCGATTACGTCTTGGCTAGTCCCCCAGTTTTTTCCATAAGCTATCTTATTTATCTATACTCACAATAATAAGATGTATAATTTCATTTTCTATTTTAAAAAATAAAAAATATTTCTACGAAAAGCTAAGCCTTAAGTTTTAAAAATTTCGCGTTGCATCATTAAACTAATGAATCGGGACAAAGTAACTTCAGTTCCATTTGCTGAATATTTTAATTATTTTTACACCGATATAATATGTAATTGGTCTAGAAAATTATTGGAAAATCCTAATGTTCTTGCAACAAATACAAGGGCAACTAAATTACAGGAAGCGTCATAGATAACAATAATTGCAAAGACAACTATTTAAAGGCGGGCCATATCTTTTTTAGTAACATTCGCAATGCATATGCATACAGTTTCAGTTTTGACTTTAATATTCGCTGCAGTGGTTTTTGGTGATCATTATGAAGAAAATTTAGAACAGAAAGAAAAACCATGGCAGCCTATTCTGACTTTTAACGATCGCGTCGCTAAGCCCAGCAGAAAACCTGACGATAAGTTATTTTTTGTGAATAACGACAAGCCATTTTATCCAGGATTGTATACTTTTCCATTTTATTATTGGAACCCACACTATCAGCCAATCGGGGCTTATCCAGAACCGTATTATGTCATTAAAAATGACAAAAAAGGAAGAGATTCATGAAGTTCTTAATAATTGAAGACATAGATGGAAGACACTGATATTTAACACACTATAAAATTGTAAAAAGTCTTGAAAATTAGCAATTCATTATCTTACGCCACGCTACGCACTAAATACACATTTTTCAAATTTCAAATTATTTTTCCGGTCCTAAATCGTTCATTTAAGCAGAAATCCGTCAGTTTTTAGAATATTAGTTATCCGCTACTTCCAATTATGTCTTCAATTAATATAATAAAAAAACTATTGCCGTTAAAAATTCTAAAGTTAAAACGGATTTGTTGTCCTAAGTTTTAAAATAAAGGTTTCATCAGAGTTGTTTATAATTTTATTTTTTAAATTCCTAGAATCAATTCGAAAATAAATCAAAAAATACTTGGTACCAAGTTATACCATGGTTCCGAAGGTATTAAGAGAACTCGTGATTCCTTACAGATACGACTTAGGGGATTTCGGCGTTGTTTTAAGAACTGAAAGCATATGCTACTACAATATGATATCTATATATTTATAATCATCATCACTGCCATCACACCAGGCACTATTAATTAACGCATTATGACCATATATCGCATTATACCTAGAACACCTCAAAATTTAAAGGGAAATATGATTCTGGTTATAATGATTTTGTTTTCATGATAAGTCGTTTAACACCAAAAAGTAAGACTTTGTACTAACGTATATCAACCATGGTTCACAAGATGCTAATGGAACTCCTTATTAGTTAGAGTTACACATTTAGAAATTTCGGCGTGGTTTTAGGACCCCAAAGCATACGCTACTACGAAAATTCTTCTTTCATATACCTACCATTATTCAAGATAATTATTCCGTAGCTTGTTGAGCAATTTGTCAGTTCTATAGCGCTACACACCTAAGACGCCGACGCCGCCGACATTTGTCAACAACATTTTGTCTGGCGCCTATGGTGTGCAGTAGAGCACTTTACAAATACTTTATTAAATTACTTCGCACACAACTAAGGCATGTGAATCGAAGCCGTATGAGATGAGAAAATCGCGTCGTGGCAAACCGTTGGCCGCGTCGTGATATTTATAATTGCTATTAAATAAATATAGGCTTTTTAAGTAATTTTATTTAATTCATTGTCTTATTCTTCTATTAATAATTTAAATTAATCTGTGGAAATGGCAAGCAATGTACTGCGTTTATGCCTATAGAGAGCGCACGCCTTTGAGTACAATTATACCCGAGGGACGTTGTTCTGCCGGTCTTTTACACTGTGGCTGAGTGAGTACCTCGCCGTACACTAATCAAATCAAATCAAATAAAAATTATTTATTCATGTAGGTCACACAGTAACACTTATGAACGTCAACTTTAGTACAAGTTATCACTTATTACATAAAATCTATTAAAAATATTTAATTCTTAACATGAAATAAATATTCTATTTTGTCTTGACACATAATATTATATTAAAATTCTACCATAATTAATACAGTCACAATTCATTTTCATATGACATAATTTTATTTTCATGTCTAATCTTAATTTTATGTCAAACATTATACGAGTATGTCAAATACTTTTAAAATTGTTATAATTAAGTCAATTTACCCAATATAATATTATGTCAATACAATTAATTAAATAATTTAAAATACAATACAAATAAATATGATTACTACTTAAAAATATATTTTAAAACATAGTCAAGATAATAATAATTATTAAGATAATAAATTAATATTATAAATGTGGAAGTTTGTACGTTTTGAAGTTTGCTGGAAGATTAAATTGAGCTATCTGAAGATGGATCAGCGAAGCTCTGAAAAGAACTACGATACGACCTGCAAACCACCTAGAAGATGACTTCTCTATTCTACACTTAAAAAGCCACGAATTTATAACTATCAGCCTTGGTAAATAAAAGATGCTTTCCAGCAAGTGAATAGTAAAAAATTTCCAAAACCAGTATCGAATCAACAGTGTTCCGCACACAAATAAAACATCCCATTTTATTATAGGTAACCTAAATTAAATAAATTCGTTTGCTCGTTGGTAACTTAATTCTATAAAAAATATATTATTGGTGTATTACTACATTTTATCGAAAGCATACATGATATTATTTACAACATTTCGTGACGATGTTGACACCCGGAGATATCTTGTTTTTCAATTAAATTTACAATTAAAAAACAAGATAAAAAATACGTAACAACTTTATAAGCTGATAACGTTTTTACGAATAGCTCTCGTGTACAAGGTCATGGTTTTAAATCATCAAAGCTCATGGCTTACAGCCACAGACCTCTATAATTTAAATACGCTGGCGATACCCTTTGAAATGAAAGCTCATTACTGAAACAATTTAAAGCGCCCCGCCTGGTCGGGAAAAGAACTAAATCTGACGTGATTTGCAAATTGCCGCTTTATCATAAATGAAAACAATGACCCGTTATGTACTCAGGTAAGTAATAACTAAGGGTAAAGTATTGGAAATATTTTAATATTTTCTCTAGAAACCTTACCTAGATAGTTAGTTACATAGTTACTTAGTTTTGGTACACCCTGTATACATTTTTAATTGACTTCCAAGAAGGAGAAGGTTTCTCAATTCGACCGAATATATTCTTTTTTTGTCTTATACGGTTTAGTGCGAAGAGATAACAGACTCACAGACAGACAGACACATAAGAAAAAAAGTTAGCTCCAACAAATAATTTATAGATATTTGTATCTTTTGTATATTCTTATATTTACATATACGAATGTACAAAAGATACAAATAAAATAAGAACAAGTCGCCAACTTCATCAGATAAAGGTAATCACCATAAAACATCGACACACGACGTTTCATAGACAATATCGTCAGCATGACCAAGCCCATCATAGGCTTGGCTTATTTATTAAAAAGACATTCGTATTTTACAATACCACAGACTCTAGACACCACACTAGTCGGCGAATACAGACGATGACAGGTGAGAATTATTGTGTATTAAGTGCATACTTTGACCTCCGATATTATTCGACTTTATCTATATATATATATATATTTGACTAAATGCCACAGCCGTTTGTCCACCAGCACCGTCAACCGAGAACGACATTATTTAGGCCGGATAAAATGCTACTTTATGACGTAGATTAAAGGTTTCATTTTCCTCTACGCTTTTAATGACCGCGACGACATCGACGATAGACCAATGTCGCTAGAAAATGAAACTTATAGCCTAGATCACAAAGTTGAATTTCATCGGGCCGAAATAATCTCGTTCTCGGTTGACGGTGGTGGTGAACAAACGGCGTAAGGCCGACTATGTGGACGCTTGCTCGATGATCGTGCCGAATTGCAGACGAGCGAAGCTGCGGACAAAAGCTAGTAATAATATAGAAACAGGCATTTCGCTGTCGTAATAAAAGTTTCTTCTCTTAATCGCATGCCAGGATTCAGGTAACCGTTATTGTAACTTGTTTCTACTAAGCCTTATTTTCAACCTCATCCTGGCCATACCCATCGCCATTTTTCACAAAAAAGAGCAAGGATGCTTCACCTCAGATCTCAGTCGAGGTCTATATCAAATTTTATTCAAACCGTCATTTAAAGCATTTTCCATGCAAGCAAACATTCCTCTTAGCAGTAACCAGATAAGTGTCATCATAAAAACCACTTCCAAAACAAAAGGACAATGTAATGAACTGCCTGAAAGGCAAATCGCGAAAATATGTTTTTCACGAGGGCCAAGGTCTCTGGAGGGTGGTGCGGGAGAGGAATAAATCGATACCGGCCGGCGACACTGTCGCCACGTACTTCGGTCCGTCTATACAGTAGTATAACTCAGCCGTGTTGAGAAAAACTTCAGCCGTGTTGAGACGCCCGCAGCGAGCCAACGAAATTCTCTTATCGCACGGAAATCGGACATATTTTCCGGCTATAAAAACTATGCTATGTCATTTTATGCCTCTCATGTTATGTACATGCTACGTATCCTAGTCTTTGTCGGTTCAGTCGCTCAAGCGTGAGGCGGTAAGAACAGACAGTCTCACTTTTGCATTTTTAATTATTGAGAATCTAATTAACATTGGATCGTTGTGATTTGTGGTCGAGTGAGTGGCCTTATCCAAGGTTCGATTGCTGATTTAATGTCTCTACGGCATTGTTGCAAGTTATCTAAGGGTTGCAACTCAACATGGATCGATTCAATCTGTCGCAAAACACCAGTAAGGCTTAAGCCTGATAGATCAATCAAAATTGCGACAAAGGTGGTAGGACCTACGTCCAGTTGCTATAAATATGTACCGTGTGAAAGTCAGTTGACCGGCGGTTGGTCTGTAAATGAACCGTCGGTCAACAGATTTCCACATTGTCCATTTATAAATCAACTAGACAAAGGTCACATCTGTCGGAATATTAATTTCCCACTTAATATTCCTCAACAATTGCTTTTTATGAAACTGCAGTTACAGGTCAAAAAATTGAATATTGCAATGGTCACCCTGACTTTTTAATATGACGCTTGCGAGTCGGGTAATATACGAGTATATCGGGGATAAAAACCGAGTACCAGGTAAGCCACCAAGCTTACTGCATGTTACTTATACTGTGGTTTTACTGTGATTTGTCAATATGGTGTACAGATGTTCGATAGACACCGACGTTCATTCTTCGTTCATTTTATAAAAGAACTATCACTAAGCGAAAAACGTACTGCTCTCCTAGACAAGTGTCAAGCGAGTATGAGATTGACATAAACGAAAAGTCGTGTTCGAACGTGGTCTACTCGAGTTCGAATATGTCAAACCCATACAAAACAAGCGAAGCGATTATCGTAAACGTTAATCGCTTGCCACTTGTCTAGGGGGACTGCCGCGATCTAGAAAATAATACTTGTACATTAAAGTGTGCAAACTATAAGTTTTTGTTGTAACAAACATTGTGTATGTTCTCACAAACTCACAAACTTTCGCATCTACAATATATGGATGTTTGCGGATTAATATAGTATGTTTGTCGTGAGTACGATCACGCTTGGCTCGTTAGCGCCGACTATTTGCCCGTACGTTTAGTATCATTGTTCTTTGGTATATTTCCATGGTGACGTCATAGCGCCTTGTATATTTTTTAGTCTGAAGCCCGTAAACGGAAACAGTACCATTGACAAATTTTAGTCCGAGCCAGTTGACCCGACCTACGTCACTAGGTCGGAATGTGCCGATTCCATGTTACATAAATGATAAAACTGACCATCGATCGTCGAGTGTTCATATTATTGCCACTGTGCGCGATGTGCGCACCTACATTGCACTCAGCAAACACACAAATACAGTTTTGACTACTTTTGCCCTACAGTGGTAACTGGTGAGGAACACAATTGGCATAATTTTATGTAAAGGAATAACATTATTGACAAAATCAGACATTGCTAATAGCTTTCTACAAGGCGTAAAAAGTTTCAATTTCCCGATTGTATAATGGGGAAAATTTAAAGAGAGCCATTTAACTACTTAGAATTACGTAATCTGTATCTGTTTCAATATACAATCGGGGAAGCTAAAACAGAGCCAGATTGTGGATCTAAGTAAATTGGTCGCCTTAGGTCAAACCCAGCCTACAGGGGGGCTATTATGACCATTACAAACCTGCATGGTTCCAGGCAATTCAATATACGGCCAACAATTGCCTTGTT
>JAOTAV010033562.1:0-15583 GCA_026546445.1 Cyclargus thomasi
TATATATTTTTTTATTAAATTTTTGTTGAAACTAGTAATGTATATTTAAAACTCTAATAAATAATAATTTTGTATGGAGATAAACGAAATGTAATCATTATTATTATTTCACTAGAAATAGTAGGATTTTCACTTCGATATTATCGACAGAAATATGCGAGACACTGCTGAAATTTCACCAACATGAGTACCTTATTTTTGCAAATAAATATCTCATAGTCTCTTCATAATCGGCAAAGTACGATTGTGTAGAAGCCATTCTCGCCTTTGTCCGCCGGTATTGGTCTATATTCGCCTTTAATCGGCGAGCTGACAAAGTACTACTGCCGATTATTTGAACGCTTGCACGATGATCGTGACGAACAACGAACATCAGCGATTACTTAGAGGCTGAATTTGTTAAGCAGCCTTTACATATCATGATAATAATACGACGCTTCAAACCACGTCAGTCTGGCCCCACGCTAAGTACCTGAAAGACTTGCGTTACAGGTACCAGACAACGGAAATATATTTAATACTTTTTATTATATAATATACATATTTAAAACATATCCATGATCAAAGAACTTTAAAGAGGTTTTTCGTTTCTTCGGCGACACCCGGCGTGAGCTGAGTGGTCGTCAAGCATATACTGCTAGTAAACGCTTATCAGTTATCCTGCAAGAATTAACGTGTAAAAGCGTTCATAGATATTAATTAGTTTTGAACGGGGTCTACCATTATTTTATACCGTTTTAAGCACACAGTAGTGAATAATAGTGGCAGTTCGCGTGACTTACGAACATTCTGGAGCCCACTTAGCCAATTATCGACCTCATGACGTCACAGGTAATGGTTTCATTGTGAACTAAATGAAACTGAACATTCTACAATTAAAATGCTAAGTATTGTTGAATTTTAGAAGGTTGAAAACTTAATCCTTGTTAATTTTAGTCTGGAAAGCCTGTTTGTTTGTTCCTCCTTGACGCTCAAACCAAGAAATCGATTTGATTTATGTTATAGTTTTAGTTGAAAGGACGATAATTTGAGTCGTGAAAAAACATCAAATTCCCAGAAAATCGTATATTTACAGACTTTCTGATCCAAGGCACGCAAAGCCAGTATGGTATTCAACATATTTTGGTTTTTTCTTTGTCTATGAGATTCATTCAAAATACTCTTATGCGAAGATTCATTTCTTTTCTAAGCCAGTGTTTTAGTTTTAATCGTTATCTTATCTCTATTTTAAAGCTATTACTTCAGAAACGCATCGTTCGTCGCAAAAATGATTTTATCGCACAGGAATCGTACATTTTTAGTAATTAAAAGTATCTTTCCAGTGAAACAAAACAACTCTCCAGCCGCACGTTATAAAAATTGCTGGTCAAAATTTCAGATCGGATCGTCAAAATTTTTCTGATTGGAAATTCTTATAACGTACAGCCGGACAACATTATCGGTTCAACAGTTTGGACTTAAAGAGTAAACAAATACACAGACGCATTTCGCATTCTTAATATTAGCATGGATATTAGCAATTTTAGCAATAATATTACGCAGCACACAGTATGTTAATATTATTATGATATTAAAAGCCAGCATATGGCACCGCATTGCTTCAATTTACGAGGTATAAATTATATTGCACGCTATCCTATTAAAATTATTAATGTACGAGTATGCATGATAATGTACTGTTTGGAATTCTTTTAGCAAAAATTAAGTTATATATAATTAGAATTCCTTTAAATACTGCTATGCTTAAACGACAAATAATCTTTGAGTAGGTATGTACCTACTCAAAAGCGATCTTATGTAAGATCGCTTTCTATTAAAAATACTCCTCTGAAACCAGTTCGTCATTTAGACATTATGTTGAATTTTACTCTGTGACTCTTAGGATTAACAAAATAACAAACATTGGACATGCAATGGTTCATGCGCAAAATTAGAATTCGTGGAAAATGCTTTGCCATCGCATTCTAATTCGTCACACCACGATTTTAGTCGTGACAATGATGATGACGATTATGAAAATCGCGAGAGAAACGTATATTTTTACGGGACAAAAAGTATCATATGTCCTTGTGCTCAGGACTAACCGACTTAACTATCTCCAAACCAAATTTCAGCAGAATCTGTTTGTTCAGTGGGCGTGAAAAGATGACAGACAGATATAAAGATAGACATTTTTCGCATTTATATTATTAATAATATGAAAGTAAAGACGGAAGTATAGAGAGAAATGAATCAATGTCTCTCTCCGGCTCCGCAAAATGAGGGGTGTTTTTCAATGGAGCCGTGCTATTCCTCGGTCCAGCCGACGCATTCGTGCCAAATTTAGATACCCTTATTATGTAATTAATATACAAAAAAAATTGGACAAATTCAGCTACAAGTGATCGCTATAATTACATCAGTGTTTTCAGCGACCTCAATTGTTCAAAGGTCAAACTAAACTTAATTTAAAACAAGAGAACCCTAATATAATTATAGCCCTATTTAAACATTAATTGTTATACCACTTTGTGAGAACGTAACGAGTTTACATAATTTGATAACGTTTGAATGTAAATTACACTTAATAACCACGAGCTTTTAAGATAACAATCAGAATGAAGCAAGCTTTAAGCTCTATGAAACAAGACGTGAGTCGAGCTTAGAACTGAACACGCTTACGTTACCCCGCTTTTAATGTATAAATCCGATTAAATATAGTACAGAGGTATTATAAGATTTACCTACTTACAGCGATAAGCGAATAGTTCTAGAGACAGGAAATTATTCCAAATAAGCTCTGTGAATTTAATTTCGAAATATACAAACGTGACTACACTCTTACAGACAGCATGGAGAAATACAGATAAACTGACAGATGAACAGACGGACAGAAAGACGACCAGACATCAAAGAAAGTAGCAGCGCTGAATTGTTTTTTTACTCTCGTGTAGGCAAATTCAAATCAATGGGGCGATTGCTCTTACGTCACTATAAGGCAATATACCAATAGCCTCTATAAGGGACACAAACACACCCTAAAGTATTATCACTTACCCTGTTTTGTATATCCTTTTTTATGATATTCAGGGAGCAAGCGAGCAGACGGGTTACCTGATGGAAAGCAACTGCCGTCGCCCATGGACACTCGCGACATCCAAAGAGTCGCAAGTAGTTGCCGGCCTTTATGAGGGAATGGAAATAGGGATAAGGGATTAGGGAAGTTGGGTTACCAGTAAAATCACTGACTGAACGGAACAAAGCACAACACCGTTTTACGCCAGTTTTCTGTAAATCCGTGGTATCCGAATTATGTACTTGGGATCGTAAAATGTCTCATTGGTACACGCCTCCACCGGGGTTTGAACCTGCACCCTCTCGAGTGCGCACTAAAGGTCTTACCCACTAGGACACGGATGCTCAGCTCAGCTTTAAAGGACACTCCAGATAACCCTTGCAGATTAACAATTAATTAACTCTACATGTTTGCGGATCCGCTCCATCGTTCATCAGAAAGAAAAGGCTGATTATGCGTAGGCACGCGCGCTGATCGAAATAACGAATGCCTCCGCAGTCACGTTGTACAAAAATCGAATAATACCCATACCATACGCGCATGATGACGTAGGTATATGGTTTTATATACTCGTATTTATTTATTATTAATTCAATTCAATCTTACAACTATCTAGTTGTAAGAATTGTAAAGAAAAAAAATTCAAAAGCGTAGTAAATACATTCATTAAACATTTACCTCTATTATATATAATTATGTGATAAAAATAATATATACTATTATTTAATAAATGACACATGAATTTCCACCAATGAAGTCATGTGTAACATATTGTGGCGGTAGCCACAATTAGCCTAACAATCCTGCATCGCGCTATCGAAGTTCCGGCGAACGGTGAACATATACATATCTTCCTTCGCGGTGCCTACTCATCGCAACAATATTACGGTTAGTGTCACTTTTCTGAACTCACTCAGAGGACATAGTAATAAGTCTATTTTTTTTAACTTTGTTAATGGTGTAAGTAATAATAAAACATACTTAATATAACTAGCGAAAAATCGCAGCTTTTTGAGGGCACGCGAGAATTTTAATTGCTGTATAGGGTTTTCCAAATTGAAGACATAAGTGGAAGAAAAACTAACATTTTGCTACCTCTGAGTAAATTCAATTTTTTTCCCATTAAATTTTGACAAATATTGTATCTTACTAATTTCATTATCTAGGTAGTGTATCTATCTATATATAAAATACACGTAATTTTAATTTTAAAATATTTTTCGAGTCCAAAAGCGTCGATTAACACAAAAATCCGAGAGTTTTTAAAATGTGAGTTATGTGCTTCTTCCGCTTATGTCTTCAATTATTATATGACTGATATTTTCAAATAAAATTTTAATATTATAGATATCATGTGGATACTCAGTTCATTTATATTATATTACCAGTTGCATAACTATTTTTATTTATTATATATAACTATTTTTATTTAATTATATAACTATTTTTATTTAATTATTTTAGTTTTTTTTTAACAATATTATTAGTTTATTTTAAACAAATCTAGATACACGCTCAAATGTCTATGCAAAATCCCAAACCTTAGGCACTTACAGGTTTTCCGTAAAATGTACCACACACATGCACGGAGAGTGGGGATATCGAGCTTGCTTCGCTCGCCTAATGAATGGAAAAGTGTTTATTTATTCCTTTGTTTGTCTCCTACATGCTCTAACATAGCAATGAATAGACTTGATTTTTAGGGTTTCACACCCAAAGGGTGAAAACAGGTCCCTATTACTAAGACTTTTATGTCTGTCCGTCGGCATTTCTGTCTGTCTGTCTGTTTCCAGGCTATATCTCAAGCGATAGCAAGAGATCTAAAATTTTTCCAAAATATGTAATTCTGTTGCCGCAATAATAAAAAATATTTTTTAAAAAATGTTTATCCTTCCTGACCACATAACTCCAGAACACACGAGCGTTTTTACATTCGTTGGAAAGGTATCGGGTTTCGTGAGGTTTGTATAAAAAAAAAAAACAAGGAAAAATTTTCACGCTGACGGAAATATTTTTTTACATAACTATTCGTTGGGTCATAAGCAGTTTGCAGCTTAACCTCACGCTGACGGAGTTGCGGGAAACAGCTAGTTTTAAAATATTTTTTTTACATAGCTATTCGTTGGATAAGCAGTTTGCAGCCTATCAAAATGTCGCATCCGTATATGCAATAGCTCGTCGTGTATTTCGACTTAAGGTGTTCTTATTGGCTGCATGCCAAGTCCGCTGATTTCGATTCCCAGCGGTTATAGCAGTTTAAAAGGCACGCTACGTGCGCCACGGCATTTCATGTTTGCTGAACGGTTTAACAATATTTTGTCAGCTCTTTAAAGCAAATACACATTTTTGTATAAAGTTTTAGGTGCTGTCTCTATGTTTAACATCCGCTGGAGAGAATTTGATAAGTCCAGCGAAATAAGAAAGGATATTTTTTCGGTTCTAGCACGGTTACGGCACGGTAGTTAAAATCCGTACAACTGGGTTATAGGCATCGCCCAGCTTTATCAAAAAATTGTTTTAGAAGACACGACTGGACTAGAGGTTTAACCGGGAAGTTTAAAAAATGTAGTCTTTGTGGAGGCCGATAGTTAAATATTTAAGTAAATAGGTTACAAAATGTGTTAAAATTGTTTAGTGCACGATGTTGTAAAATGTTAGTTATCTACTTCATACTCTAAATTATTATGAACATAAAACTTTGCAGCTCGACAGCATATCGCATTGTAAAGGAGATTGCTCCGACAATTGCTGTTTATATTCAATACAGATGCTTGTAGCATCTTGACACTTAACGATAATTTTATATTAATTTTTATCGATTTTAAAAATAGAACCAAAAAGAAAAAAAATGTAAAGATCCAACCAACTCAAGCGTAACAACCTACTAAAATTTTTAATAAGCAAAATTTTAGGTACAAACATCGCCCGTGGAACCTTTGATGTTGTTAAGTGGCTCTAGAAACTGCGTCTGGCGGGGATAAAAACTTCGCCCCCCTTTGAAAATGCTTTGATTCGCTTTACGCCTTGTGAGGACTACGTTTGAGAGACTCACTTCTGTAGGGGTCTTATCCTGTGAGACGCGTTTTAGGTCGATTAAAATAATCTCAAAATCTCTCTTGCGTAGTGTTTAAAACGATTGATTTTATCAGTTTCAACAAACCTAATAAGGTATTCATACAGTCGAATATAGTGGTAATTACCTGCAAGGGAGTAACTATTATACTTTTAGCTTTAGCGTTGAAACAATAGATTTAAAAAAAAATCAACTCACAGCAGACCAATAAAGTTAAAAACCATGATTCGAGAAAAAGTCTTTTGAAGACGAAACATTTATTACCGTACAGATTAACCGAAAATCAATTTATGAGCTCATAAAGCAACTATACAAGCATCGAGTCGCCGGTGCGAGTAATGTTGATTAGCCAGTGTATTAGCCGGGGCAGTTATTGGCAACACATTAGCCGGCTAACAAGTGCGGCCATTACGGACTAGCTGGGAACAGGCGCTCGTAACCGGCTAATGCCAGGGTTATCATGTAAGTGGGGTAATATATGGGATGATTGTATCGAGACTTAATGTTTTTTTAAACTTGACAAAGTGGAGGCAAAACACCTTTTTTATTATATATATATGGGGCAAGCGAGCAGATGGATTACCTGATGGAAAGCAACTGCCTTCGCCTATGGGCACTTGTTACGTTCGAAGAGTCGCAAGTGCGTTGCCGGCTTTTATGAGGGAATAGGGAATAGGAGTAGGGATAGTGAATTACGGAATTTAGGCCGGTCAACTCACTAACAGAACGAAACACAACGCCGTTTCACGCCAGTTTTCTGTGAGGCCGTGGTGTCACTCCGGTCGAGCCGGACCATTCGTGCCGAAGCATGGCATTCCCACGGCCAACCCTTATTAATCGACTTCCGAAAACGAGGAAGTTCTATACGTTTGACTGTATTTTTTGTATGTATAATGGGGGAAATCGAAAGAGAGTCAGTTGACGGATCTACGTTAATCGGTCGGAATATGTCAATTCCATGTAAGTCATAAGTCATCGGCTGGGTTTGACATAACCCAGCTAAATGGCTTAGATCCACAATCTGTATCTCTTTCAACTTCTCTGGTTGTACGATGATTACTCAGCCGATGACTCCCGTACGAATTTCTCAAGCCGGTTCTTCTCGCACGATTAGTTCCCGAACCGGTCGTAGGTCATGTAGACATTCTGAAAACATTTGTTCCAAATTCGCTCAGAATTAAAATATTTTTATTTTATTTTAATGTTTGTAAGCCGATTTTGAAAATTATTTCCCTTGTTGTAAATATAATTTCGGCTATGAAAACTTTGAGAATATACTTTGCCCCAATATCTTTTGTTAACTTACTGTTGTAATGTATTACCTGCAACTTTTCGTCATCGACCTACGCACAAAATTTTCCACCCACATCGTCCTGATGAATGGTAGTCTTTCACAGTGCGCGTTTCACGTAACTTTCTGCAGACGAATAAGAGAACGTATTCTTCTCTTAAAAGGCTGGCAACGCACCTGCAACTCTTCTGATGTTGCTAGCGTCTATGTGTGGCGGCAGTTGCTTTCTATCGTGTAACCCGTTCGCTCGTTTGCCCTATTTATTCTGTAAAAAGAAATGTTGTATTATTTGCGGAACAATTTAAGAATTTACATGACGAGGCATCCAAATTTTACTTTCAGCGCTTAGAATAATTATGTGTTATGGTAGGAGTTTGCTGCGGCATTTGACTTTATAATGTTGGTGGAACATTTGAATTGCAACGAGACGTAAGCTGGATGATCGCGGAATACTCAGAGTACTATCTGTACATACTGTGTGGTGAATATGACTTACTCGACAGGGGCTCTCAATATTTTATACTCAAGTGTTTTAACACGGCGCCCTACCGTAGCCAGCTTTTTAATAATTATATCGTTGACATAAATGAGCGCCTTATAGATAAAACCGTGCTAGTGAGTAGAGTAATTTTTGACGCACTTCATTTTCAGGGAATCGACTGAATTGAATATTGGTGTAACTTTTTTTTTATAATTTGTACGGAAAAGCGCCACAGAAACTAAACCACAGTCTCAGCTCGTCCCTTTTTTTGCTCTCAGAGCTGCTGCTTTCACGTTGTACACAAACACACAGTATTATCATTTACTTTTGTTACGTTATAAAACATAAAAATCACGTTGTAAGTTCTATGGTATGTCCTGTGCCGTGTCGTGTCGCAGACACGTAATATCGCGTAATGAGTCTAAACTTCAATTGCAATATTTGTAGTTTTCAACAATGATGTTTTCTTTCTACGGCGCACCAGGGGGGGTTAGCCAAGACCTAAAAGTTTTCGTTTCTTTGTAGAATTGCCAACAAAAATAAATGAATTACACGTTATGTCATAAATTTATAAATATAAATTTTGTTTGGCGATTCTACAAAGTAGCAAAACCGTTTAGGTCTTGGCCGACCCCTCAGGGTGCTACGGCAGACTTTAGGAACCTCTGACTCCAAGTACTAACTTACGCAATATAACTTTACCTGAACAATACTATGCATAGGAATTCCACGAAATTCATATTATACCCATCATATTTAAGTAGCCGGGGATCGCGGGTTCGATTCCCGCCGACGGAACAGAAAGTTTTTAATGTTCCTAGGTCTTGGATGTGTATCATTTCATAAAAATCTTAAATATGTGTATAATATAAAAGTATTAAATATATTTCCGTTGCCTGGTACGCATAACACAAGACACTTGGGTACTTATCGCGGGACCAGATTGACGTGGTGTGAAGTGTCCATAGATATGATTATTTATACTTAACTTTACTAGCGGACCCGACAGACTTTGTTCCACCAGTCTTTATTTGTGAATTTAAACCATTCTGAAATCCCCTTGAGCACCTTTAAAAATTTTTATTTAATTCGCTCCAGTGGGAGAAGTTCAGTGACAAACACACGCACACAAGCATTACATATATTAAGATAACGGGATATCACACGCGTAATTAAGTTCGCTCAGAAATTATGTCATTCATTTTTTAATGCAATGAAATTGTAAACATAAGCGTATATTTTTAAATAAAATGTAACATAAACTTGAATATAAACGTGTATATGTTTCAGTTTCCAAACATTTGTGTTGCATGATGTAACTTTGAAAAGATATCAGTGAAGCTACAAATAAAACGAAGATCGCCTGCTATAAAATATGCATGATACGTCAGTACGAAATGTAGGCCATGTCACTTAAAACAGAAAAATTCGTGTTTGCGATATAAAATGCTCTGGGAGATGGTTTTATTTTTCCTCCTGCTGAAAATGCTCTCGTTCCCTGAATTGGGTTTGCGTAAACAAACTTTAGCAAATGCTTTAAAATCATTTTAACGAGGTCCCTTAGTTGCCGCAACTCGTAACATTGTAAAATGTCATCAAAAACGTCACTTATAATAAAAAATAATATTTTATATACGAGAAATCGTATAGGAGCAATATCTTAATACCTTTTATTTAATACCTTTTTCACAGCCCTAAGTTCCTTGACCTAATCCTGAACCTCATTAGAACGTCCGTAGCCTAGTAGGTAAGACCTTTGGTTCGTTCTCGAGAGGGTGCAGGTTCGAACTCGGGTGGAGGCGTGTACCAATGAGACATTTTACGATCTCAAGTACATAATACGGATGCTGATCGCCGAGGAAAAGCCATGCTTCGGCACGAATGAGCTGCCTCGACCGGAGTGATGCCACAGCCACACAGAAAACTGGCGTTGTGCTGTGTTACCCTATCCCTTCCCTTTTTTCCATTCCCTATTCCCTCATAAAGGCCGGCAACGCACTTGCGACTTTTCGGATGTCACGAGTGTCAGTGCACGACGGCATTTGCTTTCCATCAGGTAACCCGTCTGCTCACTTGCCCCCTAAATATCATAAAAAAGGCCGGCAATTCACGTTTTTTGTTGTAATAGGCATCAAGCAAAGGCTTTTAAAGCAACAGCATCAATGTCGTCAGGTAATTTATCTGCTCGTTTGCATTTTATAGCAACTACTGCGATCAGGTGGGGAGTGCTGGCCTTTTTAGAGGGAATACGCTCTTACAGGTTAGCTCGTAGGTAACTACTACGAGCTTAAAGTGGGCTAAAAGGTCCTAATAATAAAATAAACAAAAATAGCCTTTATTTCTATTACCAATCTACAATATTTATTACATAATTCATTTAATATTAATAATTTAAATTCAAAATTTTTCATGTAATTGTATTATAATTCGATTCTACTAAAAAACATTCAAATTTATTCATAATCAGTTTATAAAACAATTCATTTTAATTTTACTACATTCATCACTACATTATTCTCAGTTATTCCTGCACATAATTTATCTCTAGTTTATCAGTTTAGGTAATAGTCGTCTCTTTGGCGTAGGCCTCCCCCAATATCGTCCACTTTTTTCTATCTCATTGCTGGCTGTTCTCATCCATTCTTCTCCAACTCTTTGTGTAAATAAATCTCTCCACCTTGTTCTCTATTCCTTATATTTTATCTATACTACTACAAGTAGCAGTCGTTTTAAACTTCGGCATCATGCCATGGACTTATAAAGTTTTGTTGTTATCGTAAGAGTTTACTTTCATTTTTTTGACTTGACGTTTTTTATTACAAAACTAGCTTTTGCCCACGTCTTCGCTCACGTGGAGTTTGAAAATTAGTAAAAACACGATTTTTAAAAATGTGTTTTTTTTTTCGCAGAAATAGCCTATGTCGCTCTCTATTCTTTCAACTAACTGAATACCAAAAATCGAGTCGATTGGTCGCATCTTTCGGGTGTGAAGGAGGGACAAACAAACTAATAAACAAACACATTTTCCCATTTATAATATTAGCATTGACCAATTATTTCATATTTCTATATGATATAATATTATAATGATATTATACAATTATAATGGTATTTTATTGTATATTACTATACTATATCATATATGATATTATACTATGGTATAATTTCTCTATGATATTAGTAAGGATTACAAAATGGGAAAGTCTGTTTGTACTTTCTTCGTAACCTAACGAAGTAATCGATTAATTTGATTTTTGGTGAGGACTTAGTTGTATGTGTGGACAGTAACGATTGCTTTAGAAAAACGTCGTACTTCCAAAATATTCGTATTTTTTACGCGAGTACTCATTATTATGAAGAAATTTTGTTAACAAAGTTAGAAAAACAAAGTGAAACCAGCATTTACTGATATTAAATTATGGAAGCTCGTTTAAATATTTTAATGATACTTTTTATTCATTGAAGCATGATTACAGAGCTCTAGAAACGGCTGCACTTGAAAGAGTGGAAGACAGACCGCTCTAAACGGGAGATATAATTAAAATTGCTGAATGAAAACGGTGAAATTATTTAACATAGTTACAAGGCTTGGACCTTAGCAGGAGCAGGATGTACTACGTTTTCGTATTGCTGTCCGTAAGGTCTTTAATAGAAGAAAGGTATAAAAAAGAGAAGAAACACCAGCTACGTATGATTAAGAGCTTCCGTAGCTTAGTGGGTAAGACATTTGGTTCGCTCTCGAGAGGGTACGAGTTTGAACCCCGGTGGAGGCGTGTACCGATGAGACATTTTCCGTTTTCATGTACATACGGATGCTCATTGCCGTGGAAGAGCCATGCTTGGGCACGAATGGGTCAGCTCAACCGGAGTCCACGCATTCACTGGCGAGATGACGTGAAACGGCGTTGTTCTGTGCTTCGTTCAGTGAGTGACCGAGCCTATTCCCCCTATAAAACGCAACGCACTTATGACTCTTCGGATGTCACGAGTGACCATGAGCGACGTAGTTGCTTTCCATCAAGTAACCCGTCTGTTCGCTTGCCGCCTAAATATCTAAAAAACGATTATATTACCTACCATCGTGCCAACTAACCTCTATCGACTAACACTTTATGTATTAAAAATCTATAAGTTCTTTCATATTTACTGTGCGCGTACTATCTTATATCCTTAGACTATCTCTCTCCGTAGGGCTGCTGGAAGAGATTTCTTTAGAAATAAGCAGATCCTTTGTGTCGTCTTACTGTATAAACCGTTCTTTTGTAAATGTTTCCTGTGCACAAAAATTATTAAATAAATAAATAGGTTACATTGATCTAGAGACGGATCTAGTGACCAATACTAACGCTGTTTTGTAATGGTGTAGGGCAAACTGAATACTATTATTAATTCATAAAGTGAGATTTTTTTTAATTTTCGTCGTTCACGGTCGCTTGCTGCGTGGATCCTAAAGACACTTTTATGATAAAAAGTTAATCATTTTTTATACGTCAAATAATTTCGACTGTAACAAAAAGCCCATTGCCAGTGTAATAACAATAATGTTAAAATAAATTTGAAATAAAGATTTTGTAACTTCCAGTTTGGTGTTTCACATTTAAATTAGACCAGTGTATTACGAACGCTCTGAAGCAAGTTTTTAAAAGATTTGAATCGAATCCGCAAAAGTTAATTCTAAAGGCACGTGGATACCAAGAAGTTACCCAAAAAGATTATCTCTGGAAATTAGCAGTCAACAAAACATTTCCCGGGCCGGCCTTCAATCGAAACCCGACCCAAATACGTCTCACTTAAGATATATTTTAGTTCACATTACCGCCATCAAGTTTCGGCCTCCATTGAATAATAAATACGGCCTCACTCGAGTTAGCGGAGTAAATAATTGAGCGGCTCTGACCGACGAAGGTTTCTATAAATCTGGTGTTCCCAATCCTACTTATATTTAGTAATTCTAACTGGCAAGTGAACGAAAAACTCTTCAATCTTTAACGTACATTACGTATTGTATTATTTAATAATAATAATTGTATTTAAATTAAAAACGGGTGTAACCATTTCACTAGCAACAGTCATGCCTTAAGTAATAGTGTTTGTAATGCACATTTCGCAGAAAAACGAAATTCAATATATAATTGTTTTTTGTCACTGAACACCTGAATACCTCCCAAACGACAGGCTCGATTTTGATAAAATTTTTTGTGTGTTTTAGAGAACTAATCAAGACAGGCAGGAAAACGTTTATCGGATCCGCTAGTATAAAAACTGTAATACTAATTCAGCTTTTAATCAGGCTTCGTCCGGAATCGGCTGAAAGCGTTGTGCTGTGTTTAAAGAGCTATGTATCTTAATATGTAAAGAAGGGACACCTGTCATCATTGATCTTTCCCGGGCTTTCGATCTAGTCTCGTATAATATATTTTTATGGCAAAAGCTCCAAACTATGGCCTACTTATATAATTTATAAACATCTAAAAATAGTGGTATCATCCAGTTAATATATAATGGGCGAAGGCAGAGCGTATTGTCCAGAGCCTACGCACTAGAATGTGGAATGAGACAGGGTGGGCTGACGTCACCAACCTTATTCAACATTTACGTCAATGATTTGGTACGTGGGCTCATAGCACTAAAAGTCTGCTGACATATCATATTCGGTGTTAATAATATCAATTATATGAATGGATGTGGTGGGAGCACTAAGAAGGTTTCACATGTGCCACATAAAGTTGTGGCATAAAGACACTTCATTAATTTGTGAATCATAATTATTACGTTTATTCATATTAACTTATTTATAATGTAAAGAAGAGTGAGATAGGTAGTTTGGTCTTTGGAGTGTGGGGACAAGCATCCACCTAGTAGTGTAGAAAGTATACACATATTTATATTTTTTATTATATAATACACATTTTCTGACCCAGGAATATTAAAATTGTCTTGAACCCGGTACTTTTCATATTCTAAAAAAGTATTTATTTTTATGGCTTATTTCATCACTTCCTGATAAGATAGGCGTCCTCAACTATTTGACAGATTAATAGTCAGATAAGTTGTGGATAGAGTATACGGCACTTATCAGTCAGTGGTAAAATAGGCAACTCCAGGAAAAGACAAATAAAACTTTAATAACTTTGCACAACATCGGCTTCATTTATTTAAAAATTTCTTAGACAACTGGATTTTATCCAATAGCTCGGTATGTACAGCTAATTTCAACAAAAAACAGACGATTAGGCCACATATGAAATATTTACAATTTTATTTCGTTTCATAAATTACAATAATTCTCACTTATCATTATTATACGTATTATATATTTAGAAATATTTTTACAATGACATATAACATTGAGATCAGGCATGATTTAAATGAACATTTATACAGAACAGTAGTCTTTTTATAATAATGTTTATTTTTGAGATTGTATTTCCAACTTTTAGGCATCACTTATTCCACGTTACTAACGCCGTAAGCAACAGTTTTCGATTTTCTTTACAATGTATAAAATTCAAGTGAAATTCATTCGAGTACAGCAACATTTAGGGTGGCGACAATAATGTCATAGAGACCAGAGTCAATCTAGAGCTAAGTAAGTTATCTTCATAGAGGCCAGTCAGATTTATTTATGAGTACGTGTAGCAGCGCATACACGACCATATTCAAGCCACGTTAAGTTCGTTTCTATGAAAATGATATACATGTTTCTTTATACTCTGTACAGACGCTGAAAAATACCATTGGCTCACTATATTGAAAGCCGCGGCGTCTATACGGCCTAGTTTAAAAGGCTACCTTTAACTATTGATGACCGACAACAGTTTACAAAATGTTTGATTATCTTTTCCATTAGCTATAGCTATTATTATTTAAACAAATATAATACACATCAACATGGTCGAGGGATATTTTTATAAGACTTAAGTAACTAAAGTTCTATTACTTTTTTTTTTAAACCCCGACATTAAAAAAAAATTGTATAATAGCTTATATACCTCTAGACCATGTTATTATGTTTTTTTTTATATAATTTTGTGCTCCTCGTGATTGTCAAATCGTCTAAAAGATATCGGATAAGCTTAAACAATTTACACAAAAGACTAAAAAGTTGGGCTCAAAATCAATATGGTTACTTTAATTTTTTAACGTTTACTCTTCCACTACTGGGCAAAGAGCTCCTTCGGGGTCATCCATCCACTTGTCACAGTAGATTGTTCCAGCTCATTTAGTTGTTTGTCTTCTGATTCCCAGTCTACTTCCTTTAGCCAGCTATCTAAGTGCATTTAACGTGACCAGCCCAATCAAAAAAGTTAGTATTATTTAATTTTTAACATTACACGTATTGTCAATAATTATAAATATTTTGTATAACAAATTTCGTTACCCTGTCTGAGAAGATCTCGGCGGCTCTTCTCTTCATATTAGACTAACTAATACGTATTTCATTCGTCAATATTTTTCATGAATTTCATTAGATATAAGATCATGTCTCTTGGGTTTGCGTAAGTTTTTTAATAATAGTTCACGAGGGATACCAAAATTGTCTATAATATGCATTCGCTCAAGATTGATGGTATGGTTCATTAACCCTCTGTCAAATTTTTTATACAAACCCCGATTGTCAACAACAAATTGACAACCTAAAACTTTGTTGACAATCGCCTTTTGTATGAAAAAGACACATTT
>JAOTAV010033573.1:0-19503 GCA_026546445.1 Cyclargus thomasi
CTAATCCACGAAACGTACTAGGTCTCAGCGACGCTCGAGTCACTACAAAAATAGCACTCTCACCTCCCCGACTATAACGACCACTTTACGCACAAACCACTCAACCGGTTTTGCTGAAATTTAGTAAGGAGATACATTGAGCCCCGGGGAAGTGCATAGGATAATTTTTACCCCGGAAAAATTTACGGTTCCCGCGCGATAAACTAATTTACATGCGATAAATAAAAATGTTGCGGGCACAACGCAGTGCGGCGTCATCAATTACTGTTCATTTGTCAATGGCCGGCGGATTATTATCACGAGTACACAACAAGTTTGTGTTATTAACGATAAATCGTTGCATTTATTAGGGTAATTATTTAAATAATATGACATGTTTTTTATTTAAAATTGTGCTAGCCAAAGCAAGAATCAACTCACGTATATAATTATTAATGTTGTTTTATTGCGATGTTCGTTTACAAACTTCCCCTTAAGGGCCATTACATGGGCTAGAGGGGTAAGTTTAACCTGTTATAAGAGTGTAAAACGTTACCACATGAGCGAAAAAAATATATGTTATAGAACGATCTTCATTCTTTCATTACTAGCGAGAGCTTTTCACTAAAGCTTATAGTTAATCAGAAAACAATGTACCGTGGACATCGATTTTTTAGTTTATACAGTTAGTAAAAAACTTACCGGTTAAGATTCATATTAAATCAATTTCATCTTAAATAAAAAATGGTTCACAATTTTTTTTATTTATACAATGTAATATAATATAAGTAACACTATATTCCTTAAGGAGGAATTCTCGTTTCTTGTTTTTATTAATTGTATATTATGTATATTTTCTGTTAGCGGGGGGACATTTTTGAAACTCCGGATGTATGGTCAAGGCGGTTGGCACCTGTATTTTCCTTAACGGCTGGGCCAATGATGATAAAATTTTTTGAACGTATCAGTTAGGTGTAAGAATCGAGCGAAATCTATTTTATCCGACGGAGCAAAAGTTTTTCCTGTTATAGAAGTCCCTCGGGTACTTAACACAAGGCCCGACTAACGTAGTGTGAAGCATAGTAGATAATATTACTATATTATTATTAAGTTCATAGATATTATTATTATAATTTCTATATAATATCTAAAGATGTACAGATATACTGATTTAATCTGATAATGATTTATTTTTTATTTGTCGTAGGTCAAAATGAATAAGGAATATTTTTTATGGCAGCTTTCCATTTCTCGAAATTGCGACATCTTGTTTTTTAAAAGGGTCTTTCGTACACAAGATTTCTGAGTAACGTCTCATTTATTATTCTATATTATAATGAAGAACTTTTTAAGAAGGTAATTCTGAAGTTGGTTGGAGTCAATTCTTGTAAAATTAGGTTACGAATGCGCACAGCCTGCGACCTCTTCCGCCTACTCATTTACAAGTTAAATAACTTAATGAATCGGCGTTGAGGATGCGGACAGATAGGTTATTAATCTATGTCCCCTTTTTACGAATGACGCGTAGATGTAAAAGCATGACATTTTTTTTAGTCAAAGCTGAAATGGAGGAGGAGGGAGGATTTTCAAAATACTTGACAGGAATAAATAAACATTTTTCTTTCTATGTTTGAGTTACTTTATTTTTCATTTTCGAATATAGTAGACCCATTATTTGCGCATGTCTAAATCATGACATGTCATGGCAAGGCTACAAACAATTTGTTTTTTAAATATTCTCAGTTTCTATGAAAAATGGTTTTTGACACGTGCGAAACTTCGGGCAAAAGCTAGTATGTAAAATAATATATTAAACATGTATATGTTGTATAAAAGTGTTTAATATATAACTGTTGTCTGGTTGGTAGTGGTGGTGCTTTGTCACAGAAAAAAGTCTTCCGAGGCTTTCTACGGGACTAGAGTGACGTGACACTAGTCACGTGTGACAATATTACACCACATAGTGTAAAGCGTCTATAAATATTATTATTTTTTAATATAGATAGCATTCAAAATGATTACCTACTAATATTTACGCATTTAAATACAAAAACCTTACAAACAATAACTTAAAGTTTAAGAACATAATAATGTTGCAAATTTCAGATTAAACGCTTTTAAAAATAAATGTCACAACTGTTTTTTTGAGATAAAACATAAGTTCTGAAAATTTCCTTGTAAAGAAAGTTTCAGGATGTTTTCAAGTAAATAACCTAAAACTTTCCTGAAAACTTCCAAAATTTCGGAAACATTCCGAAATTTTGGAAGAAATTTTTTCACCTCTAAGCCGAACAAACCCTTGTTAGTTGTAAGTTTTATTTAATGGTTTCCAAAGTTACTGACGACATGACAATCAGCAATTTTCACGCATGCGGGTAATTTGTTCTGACATCATATTAAGATCCATTCACAGGGCTTACTTGCAGTTAGTATTATTAAAAATCAAAACTTTATAAAATACTGGTTGCAGCCCACAACTACGTACATTTTTCCTGGAAAAAGTACTCTATGTCCGCAAACGGCTGAACCAACAGACACACTTTCGTATTAATTTGTGCACGTGTTTAATTTCTTACAGGAAACGGAATTTCAGTTACTTTTCGGGGTGTCGTTGTTGATTGTTACAAAATGACAGCTTTCTGTTATTTGCTTTATACGCTTTACATTATACGCTTTATTAAAAAACGCTGTTCAAATTGTTTTCAATGCTTAGTACGTATGACACAGAGGTAGAGACTACAGGTAAAGGGGTAACCTTGTTGATAGGATAGGGTTGCCACTTGCCAACCGTCCCCCAGGAGTCAGGATATATCCACATTATTATAATTTGAATTCCCATTCCCTATTTCCTCATTAAAAAAGCCGGTAACGCATTTGCAATTCTTCAGATGTCGCGAGTGTCTATGGGCGACGGTAGTTACTTTCCATCCGTAGTAACTCGTCTGCTCTCTTGCTCCATATAAAAAAAGTTAACCACTTTCGAAAACAGGTTATAAAATTCTAAAAAAAAACTTTAAAACAATAATTGCATTTCGATTACAAAACAGATGGCGGAAATTTCATCTTAAACACTCGTTTTGATGTAAAACACCATGGAAAGTACCAATTATACGGTCAAAATGTAACGGTGCGTAGCATTATAATAGTGATGATTATGATTATTGATGAAATTGATACAGTGGCATTTGCTTTGATAGATAAAGCCGAAATCCCCGAATCGTTATATACTCGTATAAGGATTCAAGAGTTCTGTACAGCACCTTTAGAACCAGGGTATACATTTGTCCAAAATCTTACTTTATAGAATCCTGCAGAAAATCATTATATATTTCCATATAAATTTCAAAGAGTCCCCTCAATTCCTCCTGGATAGCATCATCAGATCACCACTTTTGTGAAAATGAGACCAAACTGCAGCTATACCCAACGAACAAATTTTCGAAATTGAACCACAAACGGCGGAGTAGGTAATGCGTGGTCAAACAAAAAAAAAAGAACATACTCGTATATACGGTCGAATTGAGAAACCTCCTCCTTTTTTGGAAGTCCGGTAAAAATTGGTTTTATTTGAGCTATGAGGTTGGCAATCCTACTACAATACAAACGGAAGTAATTGACGACATCATCATTGTCATTAAAAGTATTTTTTTTAAAAAACGTAATTAACTTTTTGAGTCACACGCTCGATCATTGTTTATTGACTATTATACCTTGATCTTAGACACGAAGCTTCTGATCGGGTGTTGCAAAGGTTATTTAAACGTGATATTTACAGCGCTATGTTAACATAGCACTTAATTAGCTACTTAGTTCCGTTTCAAAAATATATATCTTGTATTTTTTGAATAAAACTTTAAGATTAAAGTTCCAAAATTTACATTTATGAAAAAAAAATTAAATGAAATGAAATGTTTTGTGGGTGCAGAGACGCGCTTGGCCGGCTTTTTTTCCTGTACCCAAATGAATGATAAAAACGGGACCATATTGGATGTCTGTCTAACTTTCGGAAGCATGCTCTCTACTGGTACGGAACCCTTTATGGGCAAGTCCAACTCGAACTTGGCCGGTATTTGTTAAATATATTGTTAAATCAATTCATAAGGAGAGAGAATAAAGGAGTGAGCAAACTATACTGCCCCACAGCGTGCCGGGTCTCAGCGGAAAAATCCGCCTCCATACAAATTGTATGGAGACGGATGCGCGTATCACATACCTTGACGGAGCGTGCCGGGTCTTGGCGCGCGAATTTTTGCGCGACTGATGCGGTACGGCCAGGCAAACCTTCAACAGTATGACCACATTGAGTATAATTATACTTTTTGGTACAAATAAATAACGGTTTAGTAGGCAGTTCAAAATCTTTTAGTAGATTAGTAGGAAAATAAATTATATTAAAGCATTTTAAAAATATAATAAAGTCAGTCTTTATAAACATTCAATTTCATTTTAGTTTGAACAACGTCAAATACATTGATAATTTAATGAAAATTTTTGATAGAGGCTAAAACACGGCTTAAAAGATTTTAGTTGCTATAGCAGAATATTACGTTTTTGGTATATCGAGTGATTTAAAAGTGGTCACACTAACGTACTTAAAATCCGTCAAAATCGGCCAGTCAACAGTGTGCTATAGGGCATTTTGCACTGCACTGAGACCCGACCCGCTCCGGCACGGCCCGGCACGCTCCGTCAAAGAAGATTGCGAATAAAGCTCTCTTTTCGGCCTTAATAAATGCGAGTGTCATAAAACAATTTCGGCTAACTTTCTCAAGAGTCAATGATCCGAAAAATACGCTTTGCCCTAATAGGAAGCAATTAGTTCCCTCGGCTGACGTCAGAGGGATACCCCAGCTGTACAAGGAAATGAAAGTTGTATTGGCTTCATGTGTTTACTTTTTTGTATTTGATATTGAGTATAGTCTTTTTCAATTTCTATAATTTGGATCATTATTGATAGGTTGATGCTAATGTTGAAATTTGTTTAGCAAATTTTGGTTAAAAAATCTCACATGGGCGACTGTTATAGCGGACTTACATCAAGCTATCAATTAAAATTATGAATTAGTAGAGTTTAAGGACAAAATTGATTAAAAATCAAAATTCATTTTCGAAATCTTAAACACAAGTTGTCTAAAAACATTTCCCCTTATTTAAAAAACTATTTAAACAGTGTTTAATTAAGGTTGGCTATCTTTTTCTGTTGTGTGACGTTTTCAATATTCCGGCACGGCACGACAATATTCCAGAATTGTGATCTATTGAGCGTTTTTCGACTAGCCGGCACGGCACCGACCCGATGTCGGAGCCGGAGAGGCAGAAATCTATAAAAATATGAGTTGTTTTTAGTTACCGACGCTGGCCCTGGTATGGCAATGGATCCCATCTATGCTTCCCACCCGGTGCCGGGCCGGCAAAACTGTATATTGCCAAGTGTACGAGTTTTTAGCTTGTACTAAAAACAGGAAAAAGTTTCTTAATTATTGTCTTAGTATCATTTCCTTTCTAGGGAAACGGTCCTCGCTAGTAATTGAATAATGAAGATCATTCCATATTACACATTTTTTGGTTAATGTGCTTAGGATTTAAAATTCTTACAAGTAGTTAAACTTACCCCGCTGGCTCATGTACAAGCCTTAAGCGACCTTGACTCTGATAGCGAGGGACGTAGCGCCAATCTGTATTCGTTAACATTTGCCTCACATTTACATAATCGGTTTACTACAAACGTCAATTACTCATTGCGGTGATGTAATTTTATTACTACATGATTATTAATTGATTTGTTATGCCCGGGATACACGTGACAACTTTACAAGCTAGGACAGCAAGCTAGTGTCAGTGAGTTGTCAAATGATACAAAACTTGCTTCATTTCTAAGCAAGTAATCTTAAGTAAATTCCTTAACCAGTTGCCTGCAAACACTTGCCTGCGCCGTGTGAGGTTTCATGATATTACATATATCTAGTCTAAAATTAGTTTTCTTCATCATAAGCGTAAAGAAACTAACAAACATACTCACAAACTTTCGCATTTTATATTAGTAGAATAATAGTGAGACCATACTAGGAAACACGAGGCAACGCTTTACTTTCATATGGAGCATTTAAATTCAGACATTCGAATTACTGCAAGTATTTACTTATATAAAGTATATAGATCCTGCAATGGAACGCCTATTGCCTTAGCGATTTCTTAGATATCTTTTTAGTCAATTTACTGGCTTCATCTAGTTGAACCATTAAAAAGTTATTGGTAGTGTATAGTGTACAATAGGCACATAATATTGTTAATATTATGTGCCTCTCAACTACAATATTGTTAAATATGGTCCTTGTTTCTAAGATCTAAATTGAATAATTATAAATGTAACAAAAAGGTCATATAGCTATTGTTGCGATCAATCAGCTGATACGGTTGGCGGCCATCTTGATTTTATATGTAGATTTAGATAAGTTAAAAAGATCTGATTTATACATGTGCCAAATGTGCGTGAATGAAAGGATTTATTACAAGACGTAAGAATTCCTTTCGAGTCGGGATTCTAGTCTGGCGTTAGCAATTTGACTACTCTTTTCTTATGTTTTAAGCCAGCTTGGGGCAGTTATGAAGGTAAAAATGGTCATTAAATGTAAAAAAACACTTAGTTTAACCGCTCGTTATATGGCTTAAAAAACTAATAAAGCGGTAAGAACCTCTTCCTCACGGGCAATATTATCGATATTTGATACCGATTACGTAAATTTGTGTGCCAAATTTTACAGCGCCTCTAGCGGCCACTGGCCAAACTTAAATTTGGCATACAGAAACTTTACATAGTCGGTTACATCGAGTATAGCTTTTGAAACTGATGGTAGAGCTGATTTTATATATTTTATTAATATTCTTCTTCTCGTTTATACAATTATTTACTTTTGATTCGAATGACGAAGTACTAAAGATATCTCCAGTCATTTGATACCCTTGAATTAACCGAATTTCAGCTTATCAGAGTGCAAGTTTACCTACGCAATATTTAACATTGCAATTTTGATAAGATAGGCTGTTTAGCGAAAAATGTTGTTTTGAACATGCAAAAATATACCTCATATTTTACAGTCAGTAAGTAAACAAACCAAACACTTATCTAGTACTCACAAGCTGGTAGCTTACCTCATTCGCTTATTTCATTATTCATTCATGGTCTTATCAGTTCTGAAAAATACGTTAAAGGTTGGCACTTGAAGAGATTGTATTATAATGCTGTGTAGCCATTCTGACTTTATTGTTTTTCCTAGGCGGTGGCCCGTGGAATAAGAGGAGGCCACCACGAATAGAGTTGTATAATGGAGGAAATTGAAAGATAGCCAGTTGATGGACCTACGTTATTTGGTCGGAATATGTAAATTCCATGTAAGTCGTGATCTGTCGGCTGAGTTTGACATAACCCGACCAAATTACTTAAATCCACGATCAGTATCTGTTTCAACTTCTCTGATTGTACATCGGGTGTAAATAGTCTTGTGTCGAGTCGAGTTTAGGGTCTGTGTTTATCATACAAGTTGTAACAAAAGCAAGTTATAAAACTAGGGCTTATGTTTTTTCTTACATAGAACTCACTCAAGAAAATCACTGTGAAAGTAGCGCCATTGATAGTCATTCCTTTTCTCGTTCGTAGACTAGCTTCGAAAAAACCGTAGTCTCTTCTCATATCAAAATCCTCGACAAAACTCGATACAAATATCCTCGACAAAGAAAGCACAGATTAATAACAAAACACGATAATAATTTCTAATTTTGTCGACAAATACGAGAAAAAAAGTATGCCATGTATGTCAATAAAGATGAAGAGATAAACCGGTAAACATCGAGAAAACGCGTAGACAACATTTTTGTTGATGGCATATTTTAGCCGGGTTGAACAATTAGGTGCATAATGTGGAACACCATTGTTACACCTTACTATAACATTACAGTTACACCTTGTATAATAAATATCAAGAGGTTTTGATGATGCAAAAGACGCAGTTATTTCACCATATGTTTTTTTTTACTTTTTAATGAGAATCCGGGTACATGCGAGCACCTGATCGAAAGCGAACACCATCCCCCATGTAACAGCAGAGGCGTTGCAAGTGCGTTGCCGGCCTTTTGATGACTACGGGAATAAGGATAGGGAACGGGATGTAGCTAAACTTTCTTGTCTGTGTCAATTTTAATTTAGAGAGCACCAATTGAGTATATTATTATCTTGGGTTTTCCAATGAGTCATATTACGTACTAGAACTACATATTAATCTAAAGTACAGTACACGGGAACGATAACCAGTAGATTAGGTAAATTACTCACGTCTATTTATTCAATACTCAAAGTTCATTGGGTTATCCCTGTCAATGTATGTACTAAGTTATCAGAGAATATAATTGGCATATGGCATACGTACGTTATTTGATCGCGTTATGGCAAACCCAGCCGATAGGTAACGAGCGAGAACGAGTGATTAAGACACGAGCAGACTTGGGCGCAGCATGCCGGCCCGTGCCGGGGCGCGTCTCAGCGGAAACATCCGCCTCCATACAAATTGTATGGAAGCGGATGCGGCCATCGCACACGTTGGCCGTGCGCATCGACTTACCCCGGCAGTTCCAGCACTCTGCGGCGCAGTGAGCGTTGAAATCCGTCAATGCGATGAGACCCGTCCCGTCAGTATGCCATAGCGCATTTTGCGCTGCTCTGAGCCCCGGCCCGCCCCGGCACGGCCCGGCACGCTACGCCCAAGTCTGCTCGTACCTTAATGCACGTCCATCAGAATTCAGAACTTAACGAATCTTTTGAGTAGATATTTGAGGCAAACTAAAACCTTGTAATGTACCTCTAGTATAATAGGTATACTCCTAAACGGAACTGCAGACCTGGCTGGTCATAAGCTGGGCTAAAAAAACTAAAAAAATATTAAAAAACAGTTATATCGGAATCTGATTATTTAGAGATGGAAAATTCTGTATTGTAATTTTTAGTTGTCAGAAATATTTTTGCAATGTTAAAGCCCCACTAAGTCATCTAAGTATCTTGTATTTTTTTTATTTTTTAAATATTTAACTACAACACATAAAAAATTGATATAACTCAAATATATTTTTGGAATATTATTTTTTTACTTTTGGTAAAATGTAGGGTAAGCCCCGCTTCTCATCAGCCAAGTCTGCAGTGCCTTATAGCCATACGAGAGTTTTATGACACGGATTCAGCTTGCCTCAAATATACCTACTCAAAATTTGCTATGCAGCTCTCAGATTATTTCATGAGATGTCATATACCGAATACTATAATTGGGACCATGACCTAGGTCCGTCAACTGGCTACGAATCGTTTTTCTTGATGGTACAATCGTAGTACAATCTTGGTAATCTATCACGGCCCAATGCGACGTGAACATGCCTGTTTCATATTGCACTGCAGTCAGATATGACGTCATCAGTCATAGATATTTTAGGAACAATAAAACTACCCATAACAATATATCACACGAAAATTGGAATGATGTTTTGAATGATGATTAGGGTTCCGTACGCAAAAGGTAAACACCGAATAAGACTTCGATGTCTGTCCGGCTGTCTGTCTATTTCCAGGCTATATTCTCAGTAACGGTTAAAGTACAAATTTCTGTTTTCGCTATACCTACCAAAAAAGGGGCTCTTTTTTTGGTAGATATAGCGGCATCAGAAATAATAAACGTGTTTTTTACTATTTTATTTATAATAGATGTCGTTACTGTCTTCTATAGCTATTTAACTTTCAGAAACAAATTTTGTCAAATTTTTGCTCTCTGCTGGTATGGATATCGGAACCCTTCGTGCACGAGTCCAACTCGCACTTGGCCGGTTATAATGATTCAAATAGAGTTTAATTGGAATGCCAACGGAGTTATGATTTCGACGAAGTTGTAAGTGAAAATAATTGATATTCATGGATGAGATCACTCTAGCGCAGTGGTTTTTAAACTTTTGTGCCTGACGGTTTTGACAAAATTCTGACCACCAATTGTTTTTGTGTTGCATTTCAATAACTTCTTCTTGAAGTTCATCAGGTGCCTCAGTAACGTCTTTGGTAAGCCTGACGTCACTTATTTATTGGCATCGCGGACCACTCGAGATGCTGCCAAGGACCACTAGTGTTTCATGGACCACCCGTTAACAACCACTGCTCTAGCAAATACTTGAACTATATACCACAGAAAACCAGAAAACATAATAGTGTTATATGGAATAATGTGTGTATATTCTTTGTTGCAATTTTCTACATAGTAACTTAGTAAGATATTTTGTATGATGTTTGTATTGCTCTCAGCGTCCGTGGCCTAATGGGTAAGACCTTTGGTTCGCACTCGAGAGGGTGCAGGTTCGAGCCCCGGTGGAGGCGTTTACCAATGAGACATTATTCAATCTCAAGTACATAACGAAAACTCATTGCCGTGGAAGAGCCATGCTTCGGCACGAATTGACCGGTTCGACCGGAGCGATACCATGGCCTCACAGAAAACTGACGTGAAACGGCATTTCGCTGTGTTTCGTTCAGTTAGTGAGTTTACCGGTGGCCCAACTTCCCTAATCCCTTATCCCTATTCCTATTCCCTCATAGAGGCCGGCAACGCACTTGCGACTCTTTGGATGTCTGTGCGACGGCAGTTGCTTTCCATCAGGTAGCTCGTCCGCTCGCTTGCCTCCTAAATATTATTAAAAAAAAGTTGCGCATTTGTACTATCTGAGGCTTGAGCAAATTCTTTTGGCAAGTTATTTTCATCGTTATGTAGCCTATTAATTATTAGCGCGATGTTTGAAACACATCTCTCTTGTAAAGCGGGGTATGACCGTAATAATTAGTACAATTGAGTCTCGTATTTAGCTTCAAGGGTTCATAAAAAAATACATAATATGTTATAAAGCGAAATTTTTGTAAATACTTTAAATATTTTACCCTAATAACTTAATTTGACTTCAAAACTATATTGTTCATCTCTGACCTTGCCAATTATACTAAGTAAAACGTAAGAAGTTGTTATCAAGAGTAGCTAAATAGCTAATCGATGTTCTATTTCTAAAGTTCTACAAATTTTCGAGCGTTAATTTGACTATTGAGGTTTGTCGTATAATAAATGAATATAAGGAAAATCAATTCAAAAACCTGTTTGACAACCGCAAAAGTCAGGGCAGGGCTCTACAGCCCTATAAGTTTCTAGAACCTAAGCGGTTGGGATATCAATCACATCGAAGACTTTCAAGGTATTCAAATTCTTTTAAAAAATTAACAAAATCGGTTTAAAATTCTGTGCTTTCTTATTTATATTATATTAATATGCAAGCGGTAAACCTCTTTTTTACGAAAAACGCGTACATTTAAAAGGATGAAATTTCTTCTAGTTATAGTTGATATGGAGCCAATATTACATTAATATAATATGTAATATTTATTTATTAAAAACATGCCAGATTATATAGCATGTTATGCTTTAATCTGGCATGTTTTAATAAATAAATCGCTACGCACACAACAATATTTTGATACGACACGATAATTTTACACGAAATACTCGTTTGTTTATGGTTGAAATATGTTTTTTTTTATATGATTTAATGACAAGGTAATGAGACTTTTATTCAAAATCAAAGTCTGTGATTAAATTGAGAAAAGAGTATATTTTTATAGCTTCTTTACACGATGGATTTAAATATTTTCGCTCGAATTTCGACCACAGGGCGACATCTAGTTACAATAAAGCGTTAAAATATTATATGTAGGTGCTATATTGTTTCTTTCGAGGCTTTTAAGCGGTTAAAATTCTCTTTCACTTTAAGTTTACTTTTAATAATAATACACAAACCTTTATAGTTATTTGTGTATTATCATTAAAAGTAAATTATATTATTATTAATTTTATATTTTTATATTATTATATTACATATTATATTGAACCTATAGGCTATAAACAAACATCTCTACGAGTAACAACTCATAACACTAATTGTAGTCTTTACAACATTAAGTAATAATTGTGTAAATGTTTTATTAAGTTAATTAGTAAATTCTTGGTAATGATGTAACAATCAACAAAATTTAAACAAAGAGTTAAGGTCAGTGCACCTTAGTTATTACGTATGCTGTTAATCCTTTTTAGGGTTCCGTACCCAAAGGGTGAAAACGGGACCCTATTACTAAGACTGTAAGTCTGTTCGTCTGCCTGTCTCCAGATTGTATCTCAAGAACGGCTCTAGCTAGAGACTAGCATTTTTCACGAATTATGTGTGTGTTGTCTCTATAACAATAAATACTAAAAAGGAGTTCGTTGCTTGCCAAATAAACTTGGACGTCTTGTTTGTATAAAAGTCCCTTTTACGAATAGAAAATTTAAATATTTTTATTAGTAAAATTAAACCCGAGAGACGTTGTTCTGTCGGTCTTTTACATGTCTGTGGCTGACTGGCCTCGCCTTACACTAATTGGAATAATCCTGTGCCACCACTGCCCAATGCCTATTCCCTATTCCTTCATAAAAAAGCCGGCAATGCACATGTTACGAGTGTCAATGGGCGACGGCAGTTCCTTTGCATCAGGTCTGCTCCCTTGTCCTCAATTAACATAAAAAATGTATCATGCCTTGTGGTTCGCTACAGGTATAACATTATGATTTTGGATAACTAAAAAGGGTGAAATTATTATTTTTAACAAAAAATTAAAACCGACTTCCAAAGGAAAACACAAAAACAATAAAAAAGAAACTAAAAAGTATTAAATAAAATTTATTCTTTAATAGTGCCTGTTTCAGAATTCAGTGACGCATCAGCCTATTTCCTTACACAATTTTCATTATTTTAAAGTCGGTACCAGCTAACACGATTTGTCATGATTTGTCTAGATTTAAAACTTTAATTACCATGAGTTTGAAGCTATAGTATTTGTCGATACTTGTTAACGAACACGGAATTTTTTGGGCCGCCAGAGGCGCTGTAAAATTTTGCCATACTAAAAATTTACGCAGTCGCTAGCGAGTATCGACAAATACATTTGCTTCAAACTCATGGTAAATGCACTTGTATTGACTCTAGACTATACAAAATGTGCATTGTCTAGACTCGAAACTTTAGAGTCTAAAGCTTACCACTGGAAGAAAACCGGCCCAAGGCAACGTCCCTATATTAAAAAGCAATAATCTACAAGACCAAACCCTATTACCGTCCTCGTCTCGGTCTAACGGCGTGACGTCACGCGGTCGTTCACCTTTACACTGAGCTAACAATACACCTCGGTATATTTTTGATGTTTGCGAATTGCCATCTGCTAACATTTTCTGAGCAATCGCTATAATTTAATCACTATTATTTATAGAATTTATTTGAACTCGGTTGCCTGGTTATCATACGCCAAACTTTGTGTAAGCTACACTACTTACACATAGCCACACTTTGTATAAGTAATGCAAAGCGTTTATACATTGTCCGATCCGATATCGCTGTCGGGCGCCGATACAATATGAAGGGGGGTTATCCAATATCTAAACGTTTTCGTTTGTTTGTAGAATCGCCAAACAAAATATATGTATTTATATTATAACGACATAACGGTTAAGGCGTAATGAACGCTGTCATTTCATACATTTTGTTTGGCAATTCTACAAAGAAACGAAAACGTTTAGATCTTGGCTAACCCCCAGGTGTGACTCCGATATCGGATTGAAGTAGCGAAATTGGGGTTTTTGTTTTTGCGAATTCATTAGAAGCAACATAAAGTCACACGTGGTGAATATTTATAAGCAGAAGTGTACTTGTCATACTCCTCACTATCGGTAAGTTTGACGCTTATGCATAATGGATCACTTGGAAATACCATTCAATAATGAGCACATACTATTTAATCACATTACTAGCTCTGTAGCTTTCCTTTGTATGCCGTGGGAGAGCCCTGCTTCGTCACGAATGGGTCGGCTCGACTAGAAAAATCTCAAGAAACAGCGTAACGCATGTTTCGTCCAGTGAGTGTGTTTACCAGAGACTCGGGATTTGGTCCCGACAACTGTAACGAACTCTATGGCACAGTGGTTGAGCTCTTTGGTGGCTCACGCCGGGGGTCGCGAGTTCGAATCCCGAACACGGAACAAAAAAAAATTCAATTTTCCCGGTTCATTGTATTAAATATGTGTATTATATAATAAACATTTTCGATATGTGTAAAGTATAAAAGTAGTAAATACATTTCCGTTGTCTGGTACCTGTAACACAAGTCCCTCGGGTACTTAGGACGGGGCCAAAATGACGTGGTGTAAAGCGTCCATAGATTCCATAGACGGCTAGCAGGAAATAACGATGTTACAATTGAAGTCATAAGTGGAAAAAGCAGATAACTAACATTTAAAAAACTCCCGGATTTTTGCGTTAATGGACCCTTTTGGATCCGAAAAATTATTTAAAATTAAAAGAATGTGGGTTTCATATGTAGGTAGACAAGCTAGTTAATGAAATGGGTAAGTTACAACATACTCGAAGGTTGCTCAAAATGCTAATTGTCCGCTTCATCCACTTACGTCATCAATTATTGTTGTCCATGGACGTCGGCTATTGCTTTCCATTAACAGATGCGAATGATGGCTTGCCCCTTATTTCATAAGAAACCTTACTTAAAAGGGGAATTCCTTGGGCCAAAGTAATTTTCTACTGCCAATTCTATTACCTTTACACGAGTCCCATGACGTCACAAAATGTGGCTTTCCTCCGTATTGTAATAATGTGGAAATTGTATAAACCACTGACTGTAGGTTTGTAGTGAAAAATAATAATAATAGACCGTGACATTTAACACGTACCTAAATGCAAAAATAACTTATTACTCATACAGTACATAGCGATTGATTATGTTATGCATACTAATATTTATAAATAGGAATTTGTGTTTGTTTGTCCTTCCTTCACGCCTTATCGAAACATCCATTTAACTTAATTTTGGTTAAGACTTAGTCAAAAAGATGGAGAGTTGGCTAATTTTTTGGTTTTGAGAAAACATCATATTTCTAATAAAGGTTTACAAGAATGATCATATAATCGAATTCTACACAAGCGAAGTAGCGGGTGCAATCTAGTGCATATTGGTGAGGATGCTCAGTTTCAGCAAAACCTTGACGTCACAGTCAACACAGATGTTTTCGTTATCTAGCGGTAGATAAGCATGCAAGGTTTGTTTGCTTGAAGTTCGATCAGGCTGAACTAAATTTGAAAATACGAAACAATGTAGATAAATCTTCAAAATGGATTTTATCTCGTGAACCTAGCTGTTGCCCGCGACTACGTATGCGTTAAACTTTATAAATTATCCCGTTTTCACAACATTTTTTGATTACTGTTCGTCTCGTATAAAAATATTTTTTCAGTTCCGGCCAGTAGTGAGATTAGCGCGTTTAAAAAACAAACATTTCAGCTTTACATTATTAGTATAGATTGGGACATAATTTATGTCTATCCTGTCGTATTATGAGAAGTTTTAAAATTCAACAACATTCTAAAATATTGATTTAAGTTATTCAGATAATTTTTCATGTCGAAAATTATTTAACATCGGCCAGTTACAAAACTCGACGGCCTCAGAAGCTGTTGCACAATCATTGTATATCCTTTAGTCAAAAACCAACAAAGGACAGAATTATCTGGCTTTCTTGTTATAAAAAGAACAAAGTAAGAATGAATGGAATAGGAAGGTAAATATTAATAATGAAAAACCCTTGATCGAAGGAGAAATGATTTTGACAAGAGTGTAAAAGATATTGAGAGCTCCTCAGAATTTATAAAACATAAATTAAGTTTTATAAATTTAAATGAGTTGAAGCACCAAAAACAAAACGAGTTTGGTAAGAATTTTGATAAAATTTAAAAGATGTAAGAAGATAATGATAAATTAACGGATATTGTAATAAAAACGAAAAAATATATGTAACTTTGTTATTACACAAGTACAGAGTAGTACAGACTAGGATCATCAATATGATATTTTGTCAAGCGTTTAAACACACTTACCCCCTCATTCATAAAATTATTTAAACAGCGTTTAAGTAATCAAGATTCGCAGTTCTTTTCTGGAATTTTGAATAGAAAAACGTCACACGACAGAAACACTGTTTAGATATTTTTAATGAAGGGGTTTGTTTGTGACGCACGATAAAAATAGAAAGCTCAACAAACCAATACAAGATTTGCAGACGAAAACAGAGACACATTTGACATAAATGAACAGAAAAATATAGTAACACAATTATATAATATATTAAATACATAGCAGCGTAGTTACAAGTACAACAGAATCGTTCCTTAAACTAAGTATTTCGGGTTCTCTAAATATACAATATATCTATCGTGTGTCACCAAACAAATTTTAAAACAACTGAAAATAAATGCTCTCACTATTATCTAGTTTGTAAAAAATCTTTTAAATAAATAATGTATGTACCTAATTTAAATTATATTTTGCCACGAAACATCTTTTGTTTTGAATAAATATTTGAAGTGTTTGCTACATGATTTCCTTACAATTTATAGGTTTCAATTTTATTACATTAAAACAAGCTTTGTTAACACGAATTTTAGCATAATCTTTTTTAATAAAAAATAAATATTTACGGCAATGCTCTTTAGAATTACCTGTTTATGTCAAATTTTAATAGGCTAGACAGGATATCAAGCAGAGCCTATAGTTATTGACATGTAAATATTTTTATTAGCACAGTAGTAGTAGTCCTGCTGTATACAAACCTTCTTACTGTCATGAATTAAGTCAATAAAATAGTTACAAAAATATTTTAATGCGTTCAACGCATGATTAAATACGTCTGTAGTAATAGTTCTGATTTAATTTACACCGTCATGTTAATCTTTTTTATTGAAATTGAAGAGGAGATCAAATCATATTATGACACTAAAGATTAATTTGATCAGGTATAAATAAAATTCGAACCATCCATGAACGTAATTAAATTAAACAAATATAACTTTAACAAAGTAAAACTTAAATTAATGTTAATCTTACAATAAAAATAAAGGAACGTTTAGTTAAAATGGCATCTAATATAAAGACTTTGTCTTTATTTATTGTAATCGATACAGATAGCTACCAAAAACTGAAACTTTGACCTACGCGAGGCCAAATAATCCGATCTTCATTCGTCACCTAAAATGTAGAAAAACTTTTTAAAGCTTTATCTGACCTTTGTAGGACAAAAAATATTAATTGCTCGTTTGAATATCGTGGACTTAAAAGTTGCACTGATATAAAGTAAGCCAATGAAAGGAATATAATAGGCTACTTTTAATTAACAGAATTTCCTTATGAACATGACTACATGAAGTAACGTCAATAAGTCCAGAAGCTTCCGCTTCTCTGTAATAAGGAATTAAAAATACTGTTGGATTACATAATTTTAACTCGGTTGCCTAAAAATCTGTTACCGGAGCATATGCTTCCACGAACTCCTGAAGTACCTTCTTCACAATCTCAGGCTTGCAAGCGAGACCTGTCTCGAAGGTTTTTCGACAGTCGTGTTTTAAGAAACACGACCGTTGGTCTTCGTTGGTGTTGAAATTGCAGCAATTCAGTACCGCGGCCTTGCAAATGCCTGGTTGCTTCGCTTGTGTTGTTTTTTTATCTTCCATCTGGAAAAGACGTCCGAATTTAAAATAAAGAACTTCAAAGAATAGGTTAGTGAATGTCTTCATAATTGAAACATATTTTATTTAAAAATTTTAATACAAAATTATTCGATTATTTAGTTGCTTTTAAACTTTTCTTACCCCAGCTTGTGAAGATCCATGCTCGACCGGAGGTGGCTTAACAGCAACCGATGCCGGAGGTATGGGGTCAAAGGAGATAGGACGGACACCATCCCTGTCACCACTATCAGTATTTGCAGGAACCAACCCCAAGTTTTGTCTCTCATCTTCCATTTCAGGCCACCTAGGGAAGAACCCTAAAGGTACATTCGTATTGTTGGCGTTTGGGTTGCAGCCTATATACTGTGGTACATAATATGGCACGGGATATGGGACGTAGATAGGCTGCTGCGGTGGAGGTGGGGGAGGAGGTTGTCTTCTTAAGTTGAACGCTATTTCATCCAACAATCTTATTATTTGGCTGTAACTATCATCTTGCTGTCTGTTATGCTCTCGCCTGTAATCGTAGTTGTAATCGTAGAAGGATTGCCTTGATCGTCGGCGATGTCTCATCAACTGCTTGGCAGTTGGGTCTCTCACCGGTTGCGCCGCTTCACCTTCACTTTGCTCCTGATTGCCTAAGTTTTCGTGTAAATTTCTTCCACTCACACTCACTAAACAAAATATTAGTCCGAATAGAATTGGTAGAGATTTCATCTGAAACAATATAAATCAGTATGTTAATATTTACGAGAACATCACAATACTGAGAACATAAAAATTTTGGTGAATAAGGTTTAGATGTAAGACATAAAAGGTAGACGTATACAATGTGTGTCCTAAATAAGTATTTTTAAGTTAATCCATTAATTAAATTAACAGTCATCAAAGAGCTATGCAGAAAACCCCATGCCCAGATAAAGCATGATTTCCTACGACCAACTGTTCAGAGGTAAACGGGAAAAAGGTATTCTAAGGCAACGACAAAAAATCCTTGCTATCGTTTAAGGTCAGTCTGTTCTTGGGACTCAAGTGTTGCGAAACGCTTCAATCGCAGTGACCAAACCGGACCAGCGTGACCGTCAATAACTGTTTGTTTATAAACAAAACGTTTTTATACTAGGTATATTTATTACGTAACTCGAAGGTGGAAATAAAGTAGGCGAACGTAAACTCGCAAGGCTAATTGAAAATCCCGTGCACGTCATTGTTCCTTATGTCATTAAAGGAAATTAAGTTGACATAATTATTGACTTCCACTTTATTATGCACAATTTGGAGAACAAAATACTCTTGCAGATTTTGACCTTTCACTTTTATGTATTATTTCCTCGTTAGTAATCACATTGCAAGATCCACAAGCGTTTCGGCATTAAACATTTTCATCATCATGCGGACGAGTATTTTTAAATTTAGCATTTAAAAAGGTCGGATAGTGAATACTCTTATTGACATCTGCAAACCGGTCCCAAACATTTAAAAGTCGTGTTTATAAAAATTTGCTTCGACATCTACTACTCATTAAATAATTATTTAATTGACATTTGGCCGATTTTAAGACTTCCTGACGTACAATTTTCTATTTTTTTTTCCGACTTCCAAAAACGAGGAGATTCTATGTTCGGTTGTGGATTTTTTTTATGTATGTTCAACCATAGCTCCACCGATTGTAAACTGATTTTAAAAATTTTTTCTTTGTTGTATAGGGTATTGTTCTGAATAGGTCCCATATTCACCACGGTGATGACCAGTCAAAAATTTAAATTTAGACAAATCATGACATGTTAGCTGGTCGACTTTAAAATAATGAAGATTGTGTACGGAAATAGGCTGATGCCTCACCGAATTCTGAAACAGGCACTATTAAAG
>JAOTAV010033584.1:0-45946 GCA_026546445.1 Cyclargus thomasi
TGAAAATTAACTGTTTTTTTTTGTTTGTCAAAATTAGGGTTAACCCTACTTTGCCGCTTTTGATTGTACATGACTCAAATATAAGAAAGGAGTCTGAGGAAATAAAAAGGGAAGCGGCACAATATTTACTACAATTTAATAAATTGCGATATGAAAAAGAGAAACTATTGTTAGAGAAGTTAAAAAAAAGTGAAAGTTATAATAATAGAGATAGTTGTGACAGTGATAGTAATAAATAAAATAAAGATAATATTTTCTTACACACAGTGAAAAGCTTGCAAGAACAGATATTACTGAGATGACATTATGTCCAACAATGTGATTGGAAACTATAATTTGACGGACGGAGAACCATAGCCGTTGGGCTAGAGTGTTTTTTACGATGTTTCTGTAAAATAAAAAGCGTTAGCGTTTCTGTAAAATAAAATATACAGTTGTTTTATTTTTTTTTCAACTTCATTTAAATAATAATTCCCTATTTTATATATATGTGCGGGATAATGTGCGCGGCTCCTGTGTGTGTGTGAACGTAATAAAATATGTTAGTATCCGTGCCTATCTGGCAATATAGCGTTTGTAGTGATTTTTTTTTTAATTTAACTTGGATCTCGTCCAAGTTAAATTAAAAAAAAAACACTTCAACTATAAACAATAGAATATTTCTTGTAGGATTAACGAATCATGTCAAAATGTAGTGTGCGTAGCGTTTTATTTATTAAAAACATTTAAAATAAAAGCATCTTTAGGGAAACCTCAACTCAAGCTGAGCCAATTATTGCCGACATTCTTCTTGCACGACACGAGATACACCATCAAGTTGGAGGTACAAGACAAGGGTGTGTTGGCCAAACATCCCAACGATAAACGATCCGATCCAGATTTGATGTCGTTAGTAAAATTCAATATTGTAATACGTAAACGTAGTTCCCGCATCCATTAACCGCATTTGCGAAGTGCAGAGAACACGAATTAGTACCGCGGCGCGGTATATACACTTTGTACTCAGCGAGAGTGTACAGTCTCTATTACATTGGCGGCTGTACACTCTCTCGCCTTACAGAGCAGTTGGGCGAGAGTCTCGTAGCGAGACTTGTACGAGGCTGACAAGCGAGACGAGGCGAGTGCATCCTGTCCCACAGTGTCTCGGCGAGAGTGTACAACCACCGCAGTGCACTCGCATCGTCTCGCCTGTCAACCTTGGGCAAAAGTGTGTAGGGTGTGCAATGGACTCGGGAACCGCCGTGCCGTGCCGCCTCATGAGACGGCGTAGTGGCGCTAGAGAGATAGCTAAAAGCATCGGGAGGGGCCGGTATTGAGGGTGCAAGGGTTTAGGGTTTCATTACACACTAGTTAAAACTGCCCTTGTACATTAGTTCAGTAGTTTTTGCTATTAGAAACAGTGAAGTACATACAAAATTTCGAACTTCTTTCATTATATGCATTAGATTATAGATATAATAATTATAATGTAAATGTATTGATTTCATTGCATAACACAAGTCCACTTTTACGTCATCCGGTTGCGCCTAGAGATAATTACTAATAGCAAATTCGTTAGTTCCTTAAAAAAGATCATACTGAATATTAACATACCTATTTGTTTATTTAGATTAATGGAGAAACGTATAGGCAAAACATACATGACAGTGCTGAGTATGAAGAACAAGCATTTTCTATTGTGGGGCCACCCGCCCGCGCCCGACAGTGGGAGCCAAGTCAAGACGGTCTGCTACATCTTCGACCCTCACATGCTGGATGAAAACGGAACTCCGAATAAAGTGTTCGTTGATTATTCCTATTTTGTGTCCTTATGAGCTTACATAAATACGCTGGACTGACGATATCCTTTGAAGTGACAGCTCAATACTGAGACAATTTGAAGCGCCCCGCCTGGTCGGGAAAAGAACTAAATCTGACGTAATTTGCAATTTTCTGTCAATAAAACTTTATCTGTGACTCATAAGTATAATAACTGTGTTAAGGTAAGTAATAAATAATGGTAAAGTATTGGAAATATATCATTATTTTCTAGAGAAACCTCACCTAGTTCTCTCCGTCTATTTCATCAATCGATTAGAATATATTAATTGAGCTGTATTAAACTGTCCTATGCCTATCAATAATTTCTTTCCCGTCCACCCCTGCCATCGGCGCCGAAATGGCACAAATCAAATGCCTAACCATGGCTAGCCTTATCGTCAGCCCAGCGTATTTAAATACATAGAGAGGTCAGTGGTCATGCGCCGGTTGACCCGCCGTACATCCGAGATACAAGCTAGGATAGCAACCTAGTATCAATGAGCTAACATGCTGATACTTCTGAATGCGAGTAGACAAAACTAGCTCAATTCGTAAACTAGTAAGCCAGTTGTCAACAAGCCACCAACAGCGACCTAAGAAAGAACAATTGTGATGTAGCAATGTAATGAAATCATCACGCTATTGCGTATATTTTTATAGTTTTACACAATTTTGGTAAATGTATAAAGTTATGTGATACCACGTGAAGCACACTTAGGAGTGCCACGTCGTGATTAATAAGTTTCAAGTGTGACAACGTGGCCACAACGCAAACAATTTATATCTTTGCACCATCATTACAAAGCAATCTGAAACGTATCATTCCCAGTTTATAATTTTCACAATATTATAAGGAATTACCACAGCAAACAAAGGAATTTTTTGGATGGTAATCATAACACGTTTGCATGTTTCATAAGGGTGATTCAGTAATGAAGATATTTCTACTGGCAATAGTGAATATGCATGATTTTTAATTCTTAGTTTAAATAAATCTTTCGTTATGGAAAAACGGTGTAGTCCAATTAATTTTTTGATAAAATAAATATAAAAAAGGTATACGCCTTTAAAGTAGTTAGTTAAAGAGATCCGATGTTAACTGTGACGTCAAAGTCTATAGCTGTATTCAAGGTTCATATTTAAATTACGTTTTGAGAGAATGAGATGGGTAGAAAACTTAAATCTTATTCATTTCTTAACAGAAATCTGAGATTTTTTGTCATTCTGTATATCATTTATACTACTGTCATAATCATTTTCATTCAGTCAATTTTGTTTTATACGCAAATTCCCTATTACTATGCAGTGAATGTTCAATAATCTCATAGATCAAGGTGCTTTAGGGTACACTCACTAGAGATATGGCAGACACTTGCAACACACGAAATATTGGTTGGTGCTTATAGAAAGCACAGGCAGAATGAAGAAAATAAAGACTTTCCTGTTTCAAACTAGCGATAGCGCGTACCCAGCCTCTATCAAGATCTTCTCTATCTTATAGCTTTTTTTTCCAATTATGAAATGACAGCTGCAAATGATTTGTAATTTTACAAAACTTAGGACACTGCCTCCTCCCCACTCCTTATAACAATTCATACTTCATCGACTCCACCCCTTTCCGGCCTCAACCCCTGTATGGCCCCTAAGCTAGATGATGATGATCAATGTCGTACCAGATACGGAGCGGGCGCATTTCTCCGATACGCGGGCGTGTCGTCGTTCGTCACCGACTTCCTCGCGAGCTACGGCGATCTAGACTCTGCCGCCAAGGGACGCCTCCAACCTATTACCTTAACTAGTGTCGAGGTATGCACAATTATTGAAATAATTACACTGTGTCATGCCAAAAATGCAGGAATAGGGACGGAATGTGGGCAATTGTACGGTACTGTTATCGGACCCCGTTCTGATGAATCGTCCGTCAGTTCTTACGTAGGAATACCGTTCTAATTTGTCCCGTAAATTAAGACTTTAATCAGATAAAAAATCTATACGGACATATTTAGTAGAGAAAAACTTTTTTATTATTAAAGGTTCAAATATACTCGTATGAAAGACTTCGGCATAGAGCAAGATTTTCGAATGGCGTGTCAGATAAAAGTTTTTCTCTACTAATTTTAGTAGTACTTGGTAGTACTGCTTCTATTTAGAGACAGCTCATGTTAGTAGTAAATTATTGGGTGCTAGTCTAGCCCAGACACTTAGCTCTACCAAAGTCAAATACATACACTTGAATCAGTAACTGTTCTTTATTTGAAAGGTGCTCCAAAAAGAACCTTTGTTGCGAGAACCCGACTACGATCTGAATCTTAAAGTGGCCAAAATCCACTGCCAAAGCGAGTATGATAGCATTTTCAGAACTGCACATGTGGACAGAAAAGTAAGTGTGAAATATCTTTGTAACTGTACTCTATCATAAACTGTTTTAAAGTCGTAAGTTTTATTTTTTATTATTTTATTATGTTTTTACAAATTTATATCATTGAAAAAAAAACTAATTTAATTAATTGCAGGAAAGACCCGCACTTATTTCATTAAGCGCTATGAGTTTGGCATCTTCTAAAGCTCTTTCGAGAAGAAAAGTTTTAGATTTCTACAACAGGACAAAAATAGAGGCGAGTTGCGGCAAATTGTTGCCATTAATTATTTTTTATTCATATACCTCCTACTCCCTCTACCGTTACACTTGAAGTGGTATAAGAACTAATCATCTTTTTTCTTTGACTGACATGACATTTTATAGCGCTTTAGGCGATCTTCTGAGCATAGTTATGAATAGCCGTTGCTGGGCAACTTCCAGAGCTGCCAACCTACAAAAAGCTCTCTTACCTGCCACACGCTCTTTTTCCTTTTTTTATATACAGCCAGCACCGAAACTACCCGTACCTCCAGAGAAACCACCAGCTCTAACTCCGGAAGAGATAATACAGATGCGCGGAGAAGACTTCTTCCTTTATACACCAAGACCTGACAGTCACTATTTTGGCAGGTACTATGAAAGTCACGCTCTTGCTTTTTGCAATTTTTACCAGCTGGTTTGACAAAATTTAAAGTGTCCCTTTAAATTCATTAATTTGGATCTCTGAAACTATAACTACTAGCTCTTAGGCTTAATTCATTTATCACGCTGGATAACATTCAAAGTATAATGGGTGAAATTTAAGGAGAGCTAGTTGACGGACCTCCGTCATTTTTCAATCAAATCAATTATAGAATTGATCAATTTCGACCAAGTGACGGAGGTAAGTCGTGATCTGTCGAATGAGTTTGACATAACCCGACCAAATTACTAATATCCACGATCTGTATCTGTTTCAACTTCTGTGCTTGTACATATTAACTTCACACAAAATTATAGCAGAATAGATTCAGTAGTTTGGCCATTAAGGGGTAACAAACAGGCAGAAAGACATACATACATTTTTGTATTAACAATATTATGTATTAGTGAAATTAATGATATAACTAATAAAACTATGCATATCTTTAATAAAATAAAATACTTTTACAGAGATGATTTAGCGCCACTATCGAAGTCGGAGACAGTGTTGTACAGCCCTGTGGACATAGCCGACAAAACCAACAAGTCTCAATACCAGAAGGTTGACAACAGCAAGTGGATTCTGAGAGGCACCCGTCATATGGCTAGTCATAGGTTTGGTTTCTTACTTTCTGCATAGGTTGAGGTGCCATGATTTTTTGGTAGGCTGACATAAAAAGCTATAGTCTAGTCTATATTTTGAAAGTTTTTTTCATAAAATTGAGTAGGGCAACCATCGCTCATGGACACTCGAAGCGTAGATGTTTGCAACTACATATCGCCGTTGGTCTTTAAACCCATGTTAGTAGAAAATGGCCAAGTTCCGTTCGGATCTATATAGCCATCTAAACACACTGTTTAAGGCATATTGCCTTAGTATGTATACCTGCTAGCTGTGCATAACGTTCAAACAGAAGTCGGTGAGTCACATAAGAGTTTAGTATAATGATGCTTACCGAACTCTTAAGCGGCTCCCAAGAAGTTGCAGTGCTTTATGTGTTCAGTGGCTATGTTTTTGCCATCGTTAGAGCTCGGGTGGCTGCATTTTTGCACAGATTGCGTTGCTCAGGCAATTGGATTCTCGCGGTTATCTCTGACGATTGTTACAAAAATCTGATATATAATAAGGGAAAATTGAAAGAGAGCCAATTAACGGACCTACGTCATTTGGTCGGGATATGCCAATACGCAAATTCCATTTAATTCTTCATCTGCCGACTGGGTTTGGCTTAACCCGACCAAATTACTTAGATCCACGATCTGTATCTGTTTCAACTTCTCTGATTGTACATGAGGTAGATCTCTGTACACATGAACCAGAATAAAAAGTAATTTTATGACTGGACACTCCTTTACAGTGCCAATTTTTTTTTATTTTCAATTCATTATGGGTATATGCCGTAAATAAAGACTTTTATTATTATTTATGTTATACTAAAATTTCATTACTTCAATCATAGACCAATTATGCTTCAACTCAATTGTGCGCGCAGGCCTACAATATGTGGGTAGGCCTTGTTTACTCGGACGGCGGCTGCCGAATTAGTACCACAGGAATAAACGTTGTGTATTTAAAAGCACCTACATACATAGGGCCGCGCACAACCGAGTTGAACTATCAGCTGTATCCCAGGTACCAAACGTTCAAGACGTACACGGGCATGGCGTGCTGCGTGTCGGCGCTGATGACGCTGCTGCGCCTACGCGCACGCGCCTGGAACGAGGACATCGTCGACGAGACACTTGACCTTGGATACAACTATTATAGGGTTTGTTAACGTATTCTAAAGGAAACTAAAAATGAATATTCAAAAAACCCAAATTCCAATTGGACATGCACATGTTCAATTTCGTATTTGGGAGGAGTGAAAATGACCTTAATGCACAATGAACAAGGATTATGCTATTGGTGGATCGTGTGGCTAATATTGGCACCAACAGATAATGGTTAAAATATAATTATAATACGTTAAGGGTAACTGTCCCATAACATTCTTTTTTTACTCAGGAATCTCTAGCTGAAAGAGGTGGACCCATACGAAGAATAGTGCTAGGCGAGCTAAAAGATAATTTCAAGATCCGTGATAAGGAATACACTTATAAGGTAAAGTGTGTTATATTAGAAATTATATATTGTTATAAAAAACTTAAACATCATTAATTATACTTCATTGTTATTTCAGGAAATCGGTATTGCTGTTTGGGGAAAACTCTTGTCAACTGACCCAAAAGTGTTGGACGTTTGTCGAGGACTGGAGACATTCTTCAAAGAGAGAGATTATGGAATACTTCAGGTGATGTTTTATTTCCTCTACTAAACTGTAGAGTTTGGACTACAAACTCTGAAAAATCTGAAGAGACACAATAAATCTCTTTAAAGTGTCGTATCGTGTCTTACATTATAATGTTTGAAAAAGCGATGTTCCCTGCAGCACTCATTTTAGTCACCCATTTTCATTATTATTTTATTATTTTTGTTTTCTCTTCTTAATTTTTTTTTGTGTTAAAACTTCATTTATTTTGCTATAATTTGTTTATGTATTCGTGTACTTGTGATGTGGTGTAAAGAATGTTGAATAAATGTTTTATTATTATTATTTTCGTTTGAACACTTGCAGATACCTGGTGAGCTGGAAGTGGCAATATTCAACGAGGCTGGACGATACTACATCTACCATCCATGGCCTGCCGATAAGCAGGGATACAGGGTAAGTTAGTAAATAATGATAGAAAATAGATTCTATATTCCTTTTCCATTGTAGTAAGAAACAAAAACAGAAGGAACTTCTTCAGAAAATATTGGTTTGTTTGTTAGGATCTGACTTTACCATTCAATCAAAAAGAATCGTTTGATTTCGCAAAGTCAAGCAAAAGAAGCATTTCCATTGGTTCTCTAAATGTCATTCCGCAAAGTTTTGATGGAAATGCATTCAAGAAATAATCTGCTTACATTAAATTGATAGAAAATTATTCTTATGTTTATTATTTTCTTTTAGGTTGGACTACAGAGTGGTGGTAAAGCATGCCTCTTGTACTTCGAAGATGTGTCGGAACTCTGTAATCATTTTTTGGATAGTGTCAAGGATTTGAAACGCAAACCGTTCAGCATAACGCGAATAATGGTCACAGAAACTGATAATCTACCAGATCCTGTTAATGATTTAAAACGTAAATATATTATTACTATTGAAAAAATTAATTTATGAGCTGACTAAAAGGACTTGTGTTATTTGGATAAACTACTAGTCCGGATGAATTTGACGTAGCCTTAATAAATGAAAATGCACCTGCACCCAATGTCTGTTTTTGTTTCGTTTAAAACCGACATCAGGAAATCTCGTCTTTCCACTTATATTATTATAAAATTCGATTTAGCAATCGCAGCTAACCGTTGGATAGTACGAGGTCGCTTTCATAATGAGGACGAGAGGTTTTCTGAGGAGAATCGTGGTAAACAGGCAGCACCTATGTCCATAGCAGCTTTAGCCATGGCTCACGTTATTGACCCTTCTACGTGGAAGTCTGATAATATTGATGAGGTAAGTAATAATATCCAGGCATATTATAGGATTTAATAAAACATTTTTAAATCCCTAGTTGAAAGTTTGCTTTTGTTCTGGGAATGACACGACTTTGACTATTGCTGTAAAAATCTATTGTAATAAACAATAATAACTACTACGTGTTTTTATTAGTATAGTTACTGGGACAATATACCTACCTACTATGTATTAAAATGACTGGAACTATATTTCAATTCTTCCTAGACTCTCGTAGTCGGTGATAGTTTATATGCAAGCACATTGGATTTAATGGATAAGATGGGCATTGATTTGACCGCATCAAAAGCCGAAACAGAAGGTGAAGAGGAAGAACTAGTAGTTCCAACAGGAATTCTCTCGCCTACTCAAGTTCTTGATAGATTTAAAGTGACAGAAAACGATTTCATAGAGACGGAGGTGGTAGATAATGGTTTTAACGGTATGTAACTATTTAACCAAGTAACTGACAATTTTTTTTTAAAGAGTGAAGAACAGTTTAGCATTAGACAAAACATAAAATTAAAAATCGAATAAAGCTTTTACTAAATACATGCTTTAATACATATAATTTATTCTTAAAAATGGCGATCAATAAAATTTTTTGAAATTAATCATCAATAAAAATATACGAAATACTAATTTCAGGGCAACTCACTCCTACAGTCGATAGTGGAGTTTTATCCCTCAAGGATTCTTTTCGTAAAATGTTCAAAGAACATACCCATGGAGTAGTGAGTGCCAGAGGCTGTTCTGTTGCTGTATGGAAACAGGGTGATAGTTATTTCTATTTTAATCCTGCGGGATGTGACGATAAAGGTAATATTATTTCGCTATTATAAAGTTTTTTATACACTCAGTATACAATAGTATAATTGACGAGGCGGAATCGTCAGTATGCAATCAGCCTGAATACAAACCTATTTTAATAAAATTAATTTAATCATCTTAATAAATCCGTTTGTAGGTTATTCCTCAGACGAACCATGGGCATCTAGTTGTTTGGTCCGAGTAAACGGCAATGTGCAAGAACTAGCCAATTTGGTGATGGGAAATCTGCCACCCGGTACCGATGATAGTTTCACAGTTAATCCTGTCATGATTTCCGTCAGCAAAATTATTTCGGCCATAGGAGCACCCGAAACTAAGTTGGAGGTAATGTTAAAGATTCTAAAATTAAGCATATTTAAAGTCGAAGCTTTGATTTTAATGACATGTTTTAGAATAAAGCATTCCAGTGGATATCAAAAGGTACAGCGGCAATACTAATGGGACCTAGAGGTGAAAACACTGCGATTGGCAAAGCGGCTAAGAAAGCTGGTGTTGAGGTAAATATTTAATGTGATTCAAAAAACAACAATTCTTCTCTAGATAACAAACGTAAATCATACGAGGAAACTTTAACAATAAATTGAAACAGGCTGAAGATAAGGCCGGTCGTACACTCGCACTACCAGCAGCTGCGGCATTCGTAGCAGCTTCCACTGCAGTACCTCCGCCACACATGCATCAAGACCACATGTACAACTTCATTGGTATGTTCTAATGTCACTATATTATTTAGCAAATTAATGGATGAAAATTATCCCCTAACCTCCTTAGTTTCCGCTTATACTTATAGGAAAATTGAAAAATATTATGACTGCCAAAGCTATTATTGATATTATTTGGGAAGAAATTATTTTATGTAAATTTCTTATATTTATTTTAGACGCTGGCACGGAATATTATCTGAATCATGTTAAAGCAACTGGAAATAAGGAACTTGGTCCAAATGATTTGAGTCAGAAGTTTGAAATGGGTGTAAACACGTTCTATTTGAAATTAGAAGATCCGATAAAACTGCTACTTCGATTACCCGATGAACCTAAAGGGGTAAACATTATATTATAAGATTGTGTCTGCATTATATGTACCCAAAAATAATATAACAAATGTCTCCTTTTAGGAGGGCGAAGAAGAGGAAGAAAGTGAGAAAGAATTAGGCGAAATGGAGGAAGAAGAAAAAAAAGAAATACCAATGAGGCGTGAGTAGGAGTATCATTAGTAGCTTTTATTTTAAGCATTTTTGTTGTCACTGAACGTTACTGAAACATGTAAATAAAATATTTTACAGGTAAGTTAATAAGTACTTTTTACTAAGCCGTGTATTACGATCTGCGTACATTTTTAAGCTTCTTGTGCCAATTGCTAAGACTGGATACATTGCGGAATCCTTTGCTGTGAAAGCTTGTGGAATGATTTACCGTGTGACGTCCGAGACTCGAGGTCACTAGCCGTCCTTAAATCGAAACTACGTCGTCATCTTTGGAACAAAGTCACACGCTGAAGTTCTTACTTTTTAACTGACATATTTAAAATTATTATGATTATTATTTATTTTTTACTTTATTAATTACATAATATTTATTTACGCAATAGAACTTTCCTGCCTTGCAGGGTTGCCTGGAAGAGATCGCTCATAGCGATAAGGCCGCCCTTGCCCACATTTATGTCTTAATATAAGTTATTGTCTGTATCCATATCTGTTTAAAAATGTGTGCAATAAAGTGTTCTATCTACTTTTATTCCAGAAATAAAAGACGCTTTGTTCAAAACATGGAACGACCCAACGAAACGAACGTCTACGTTTTTGCTGCTCGGAGACTACCATCAGATCGGCGTGTGGATGTCAGCAGGAGGGAAAGTAGTAGCTTTTGATCCTGCACCGACCTTGGAGAAAGGATTACTCACACCTCAAAGAATACGTAAAGGTACTGTCGGAGAAGTTAATTTATGGACAGATGGCAGACTAACGAAATTTACTGCGGTTTTACAGGTTTTTATAAAATTTTATATTCGGTTTAGTAGGTCTGATATTTGGTTACTATTATTTTTTATGCCCTTTAGGGTTGCCTAGAAATAATTCGTTTGTCGTAACAACGGATCGCTTGGCGGATCAGCTTAGAAATTTGTAATATCTGCAACTTTGCATTATGTAGGATTGACTTACAACTTTAATAAAGCGGTGCGTTCACCAACTGTGTAAACCTTAAATATATCGAAACGTTGCTTTCGTAGGCGATGAATTGCGTCTTCAGCGGATAAAAGATGAGATGGGTGGTGAGGGAGACGATAACGCCGACGAAGAGGAAGAGGAAGAAGAGGAAGCCATGGGAGGTAAGGCCAAAACCAAAGTATTACTAATCGTATTACTCGATGATCTTAATAATAATTGTATTATTGTACATTGTTATTATTGTACAGAGGGAGAAGAAAAGGAAGAAGTGCCAGATTTTTGTCCACCAGAATCTTGTCCGGCGCTGATGGTCTATGCAAGCCCCGGCGAATTCATTGATAAGCTTGGTAAGGATATATTATCAATTCTTTTAAACTGTTAACCCCTTGTTCATAAAAATATTAAAGCAATGTTTAACTAATTCGCTGCCCTTTTCTAAAATATTGAAAACGTAACACGACAGAAAGCGGCAGCGAACCTTGATTAGTTATACATTGCTTAAATATTTTTATGAATAAGGGGGTTATTCTTCACCCTTGTAATTGTATACTTTTCTGATGCGCCGCATGCTATTTTATTGTTAGTAATATACGTGTAGATTATTAAAACGTATTTAATTATTGTTTTTAAAATTCCTTAAAACAGTGGTTCAAGGACGTCTCGACAGAAAGCAATGTTTGGCACCTTACAAGCTCTACCCTGTACAAATCACCAATGAACTTACAACTTCGGTAAAGGATAAAAAAGGAGCTGGTGATACTGATGAAGGTTTTGATGAAGAAGGTATAAAATATAAATACACAAAGTGATAATTTTATCGATGCAACAAAATAGTAATAAAATTGTATTCTATTCAACATTTCACACCGGCCGTGAGATGTTTGTAAAATATAACACGAGTTAGTGAATTTAGTAGAAACGATGCAAAAATATTGTATTACATTTATAGGCACTCAATATAAGGATAGGTTATAGCTGAAGGTGCTTTTAAGAAGAGTATTATCATAATATAACTTGACAAATTAAATTTGAAAAGCAGAAAAGACCGAAGAGTCAGCGGAAGCTCTCAGCGAAGACGCTGTTGGCAGACACTTTACCAGGATCGACCAGAACACCGCATCGGTTAGGGGACGTGTGGCGCAAAACGAAAATTGCTATCTGCAGACACCTAACAGAGATCATCAGGTTATGAATAAATAAACATGTTCTGTTAGGAAAGTGGCGCTCACGATTCAACCGCTGAAATATTCCATACTATGAAAGTTTTGAATTTTCGGTGATGTGATTTTTTCCGAATACATAAAATCAATTCCCCTTAAACAATGCTCAAGGCCTGTGTCACCAGTTACTGATATGTGTCGAATAGTCTATTCACAACTTTTTAATAGATGTTGTATGAAGAATTTGTCAAAAAAAAAATTGTAGTTAGTCTATCAGAATCGAAATAAATACAACTAAAATCAGTAAGCGGTAAAACAGGTCCTTAGTATAGTGGTGGATAATTGATGTTATGCCAAGTTGCATTTTATATCTTACAATTTTGAGAAAGCTATTCTAAAAAAACTTCAAACTTAAGAAAAAAAATTGTAGTCTCAATTTAACCTTTCTTGCATCAGGACGTGGCAAACGCAGTACTGGGTATAGTGGTGGACCACATCGAGCCGCATGTCCACTGGAAGGGGCCTCTCATAGACGCGATCCTTCAATTCGGTGACCGTCTGTATACACGCGCCCTGCCATATGCCTCTCATCCGCCAAGACTTCGTGCATCCGAACTGCCACACGAGTTCCATCTCACCAATTTTGACGTAAGTTATTAGTCTTATCAACAATATGTAATCCTTTTTGTAGAAATACAGTATTATTTAGGGCCCGTTTTACAACTTCCTGATGAAGTGCCATATAGCTTAGGGTATCTACAACTTATTTCTGACAGACGAACTATGGAGAAACTGTCAATAAGTTGTAGATAACCTGATAGTTAACAGAAAATGGTAAAACGCTCTTAGAATTATTACATCCCGTGCTTGCAAGAATTGAAGCAATAATTTTATCCTAAAGGTAAAGTTAGAAGTGGACAGTGATGTGATGACAGGAGATATTACCGCCGGCGAGCGCGGGGCAGTGCTCGATTTGGCAAGAGGAATAGCCAAGTTCTTTGAGACGGTAACTTTTTACATTTAAAAAGAAATAATATGTACCTAAATAAATCAGGTTCTACATAATCGGCGATGATCGTTGATCACAATCGATAGTACCTATTGATCGATCGATCATTATATAACTCATCGATTAAAGGCAATTTTAGACAATGATGTACGCATATCATTATGAAGAGGAACCGTAAGGTTGAATTAAGAAACCTCCTTTCATTTCGGAGTCCGTAATCCGATAAAAATGTTATTTTGTCTTTCGAAATCTTGATCACAGTATTACTCGCCCATTTTTCCAATATGCATTACCATCATCATTCAAGAATATTGTGTTGCTATGCATATCTCAAGTCGCGTGTGTAGCAGCATGCATGTGATTATTTCTTCCAGAATACCCACGGTATAGTGTGCACCAAGGACTACTGTGTGGGTGTTTGGAAGAGCAACAAACACTTCTGCCTGTGGGAGCCTCACAGCGTCTGTCCCACGGGCGTCTGGACGCCTGGAGGTGCCGCGACACTAGTCCTAATGTCCTCCGTCAAACAAATCGCCGAAACGCTGAAGAAGTCCTTGGACAGATTGGAAAGAACTGGGTTAAACAAGTTAGTGAAAAAAATTGTGACATGAATGTAGATTAATATAATTAGAAGCTTGTTAGGAACTCTGTTACCTATGTTCTTCCCCGGGACTCAAAGTATCTCTATACCGAATTTCAGCAAAATCGGTTTAGCGGTTTGGGCGTAAAGAGATTACAGACAGACACACAGCGAGACACTTTCGCAAGTATAATATTGAGTATTACGGATTAAGTAGAATTTTATTAAAAACTTTCATACACAGAATGTACCCAACAAAACAAAAATGAATTGTAGATTTACTATATCGGCAATCAAAGTATCTTGGGAACTATCGAAACTTTGTGAGGCGGAGAAGCCAGCTGCGGTCCCTGATGAAGGATACGAGTTGAAGGTACGCATTTCACTTTGTCTGAAAATCAGGTTTTTCATTTAGTTATAAAATTTGTGAAGTGGCTTAATCTACTAGTGCAAATACAAGGAACAAAATATCTTTGAGTGAGTTTTGGAAGAAATCATCCAAGAGCGTAACATTTTGTATTATCTAGGTTTTAACCGCGTTTGTGGAAATCGCGAAAGGAAGAACCATCTTACGAGGCACAAGACCATTAGATCTTCCCAAGTAAGTCATTTATACTTATTTCTTCACTTACCAAAAGTGACAGTACTCTCAAAGTTATAACGATAGTTTTGAATCTTACATTTTTTAAGTTTCAAGATACGTATCTCACAAACAGAAAAATCCGAGCATTTCAGAAATTAGCACATTATGTTGACGAACAGAATGTGCTATATAATTTTATCTGTGAGCCGACGAAATAGCCTTAATTTATTCAGTGTTTTATCAATCTCTCCTTATAATTCTTCTTCTCCTCGCTATAGAGGAACGGAATTTCATATAATATTATATAATAAGTTATGTGTCAAGATAGGGCAAATGAACTTTACCATTTTTAATGAATCTAACATTAATGTAGGTTTACCCGGGAAGTATGCATGCAGTCCTCTTGCGGCGCGATAGTGGCGGCGTGTATGGCTCACGTGAGGAAACCACAACTTTGGACTCGCCATACGGTCGACGAAGTTATGTCTTGCGCTTGTAATCTCTTCGTCCCTTCCATTGACGCCCTGGGGTATGAGTTCAGACCTGGTGATGACATCCTGGTTCCCCTGCAGGTGACAATACTGTTTGCACTGTTGATTGTCTTATTGTGATTATGAAAAACTTTGATTTTCTAACCTTATTTGTAAGCAATACAATGGAAAGTGTACCATTATCCTGTTTTAACCGACTTCCAAAAATGAAGGTTTTGCTAATTTGACCGTATATATGTTTTTTTTCATTTTCTTAAAAAGAATATTTGTGGTCAGGTACTGAAGAGGTTTGTTTTGGGGGTGAACTATATCAGATACGACCTGCAGCATGTTTTCTCCGGAAGGTTGGAGCAGAAGGATCCGACAGATATAAATCTCAGGTTAGACAAATTGGGTAATTGAAAAAGAAATAATAATGATATTTATTTTTTTTAAGTATTTGAAAACTTTATTATCAGCAATAATGATATTTCATCAAAAAAAGTTAAAAAATAATGTTTCAATGAATTAAGAGCAATTGAAAATTTTTAAAAAGTCACGTGACTTGCAAACGCATGACGTCATCAATGTATATCCATTCAATAAAAGCACTGTGTCATACAAACATTAAGATAATATATATTGAATATTTAATCGTATAAAACTAGTAGCTACTGGATAGTGATCAGGTAAGTGTTAGAAAGAATTTATAAACGTAAAATCCGATAATATCAGGAATATTATTAGACCTGATCTTGATCATGATTACTATTGATGATTTATTATTATTGTTATGTTAAAAACAATTTTAAAGAAATACGTTCGGTTTTATTGCTGAATCGAGGTAGCAATACCACCTTAGACACTTCAGCAGCGTATTTCAAAATTGCGCGACCCGGACTCTTTTAGCTTTCCACGGTCCACCCCATCAACTTAAAATCAAAATATTCCGTTCCCTAGGTACAATGTGCTTATCGCATTGATGACGTCACACACGCTCGGACGGGCAGTCGGCTGCTGTCGGTCCGTTTTCAGTGTGGAGTTGAAACATATTTTTTAGTTTCAAACAGTGTGGGGCAAAAAGTATTTAGATAACAATTAACGTGATTATAATTACTTTGTTGTTGTTAATCTGATTGCAAGTCAAGAAAAATATGCACCCACAGATTAACCATTAATTAATTTCGAAAGCAATTAGACTACGCGTTAATCGATTAGATTTTTCAATAATCTAACTACATGAGATTCCTTATCTTTATTACGTTTCGCCGAATGAACTAATTGATTTTAAATTTGGCATAAAGTTCGATTGACTATTTTAGGATCATCTTTGTTTTGCATTTGCCTTCCTGCATTAATCATGTAACCAACTATGATTATTACAGCTATTAATTTTATTATCATCTATACTATCACAATCATATTCTCTTTGAAATCATCGTCATTCGTCACACAACAAATCCCATGTCTCCAGCTATGCTTTGGAACAATTCCTGAAGTTCTACACTCACGGTATCCTATTCTGTGCGCCTCACTCGGTGGCAGTGTGGCGCGTTGACGGCTGTCCCGCGTACTATATGATGGAGCCTCACGCCTGTGGACCAACGGGACTTAGGACCGATGCTGAGGTTTGTGAGACCGGTGTTGTTTAATTTGCTTCATATCATGGTCGAGTTACTATAGACTCATGAGGGTTAGCTGATGCCGAAACGAGACGCGCTGATACAAGTAGATGCATTCCTGCATTAAATTCCTCAGATTTCTCAGAAATCGATTCCGGAGTATGAACGTTGATAATGTCTGTTACATTCAAGATGTAGGATATAACTTCAGAAGCACTCACATTATTTCTTTTGTAGGACAATGTCGCAGCATGTGTGCTAACATTTTCGTCTGCAAAACAGATGGCATTGGCGTAAGTATAAGCGAGATTTAAGACAATATTTGGAATTAAGTTTAAAACAAATAATTTTTATTGACTTATTTAGGAAAAAAATCGAGAATGGAATCCAGGAGCATTTTAATATTACTCTTGCAGTTACCTCCAGAACATACAAGTGGAGAAGCGAACTAAACATCACTTTCAGCTATACGACATATCGGTGATGGTTCAACCGATAACGAAGGTGGATCCAGCACCGCCGCTTGTGAAATCCCCCCCAGGTGTTTCCTTGGTCCCTGCAACAAGTAAGGTGAGTATTAATCTTATCACGTTATTAACTGAGTTGCAAATAATAGTAGAACATTTAATTACATACAAAATCTAGGCTGTAGAATTTATAGTGAAAAAAAAAACATTAAAAGAAACTAAAGAAATTACATACATAAAAATTAATATTCGAATAACATAAATTGTGAATTCTGATCTAGGTGTAAATGTGACCGTCGAGAGCGTTGGTACTACCGGTACTACATTACCCTCAACATCACATCTTCTTTGTTTAAAAGAGTAAAAGACTAAAAAGTAGAAATGTAGGTGTACATGGATGGCAGCAAGCGTCGGGCTTCAGAACGTGATCGTAAACATCCACCCGGAGAGGAGACGTGCGCTGACACTGAGCGCACTATGAACAACGACAAGGGGGATCAAGCTCTAGAAGGTAAGTAAGGTGGTGGTATGCAATAAAATATGATACTGTTTAAATATTATCAACGGTAAGATCAGAGCAGAACAGGAGGAGCGTAAATAGTTAATGCCTCTCAGCAGGTTTAGCGGTCACTTGAAATATCTTTAATGAAACAAATCTTATTTTGTGTAGAGTATTTAAGAAGAAAAAAAGAGAAATAAATGCTCAATAAGAACATAATGTACCTTCTTATTGTACCAATTATTTTTTTAGCTCTTCCTTCAGAATGAGCGAACTTAAAAATCTGAAATGATAAAGACAAATTTTTATGTAGGCCAGAGGAACACGAGCGGATGGCTGGTACTTCGCGATGGCACACAATTCATGTCAGCTCACCATTCGATGTGCTGCAAATATTTTCCTCGCGCCTCTCGTGGAAAACAAGTAAGGCTAAATTTTATCTAAGTAGATTGTCAGACCTACAGAATTTATGGTCACTAGAACCTGCGTCCTAGTGGACCTTTGTAGGTCATCAAGGACTCGAATTAGCTCAATGGGAAATTTAAATTGAGGTCCAGCCAAATTTTGCATTAGATAAGATGAAAAAGTGAAATGACATTTAATACTGAAAACTCACTCTAGCGCACGCTGGAGATAGAATTATCTTCGTCTGCATCGTATTGCGATTATAATTAGAAAAGGCAAGCACAAATAAAACAAAGTCTACTCTTGAAATAGTCGTGGCAAAAAGAATCAAGACTAGTTAACGCTCATTTAATTATAAGCGTGGAGTCCGAAAATCGTAAAAATACAAATGTTCTAGTAAGCCTCCTTTGAAAATACATATTACGTTTTTTCAAGGCCATCTTTTTAACTTAAATAAGTCTATGCTAAAAGTCAAATCGATTGATTGCTGCTTTACGGCGTTAAGTTAAGACAAACGAACACACTTTAGCATTTATAATATTAGTGTGGTAAATATTGATGGTTTTTAGCAATATTCCGCGAAATTAATCTCAACCTGTAAGTGAAAATACGGGTTGAGAACCTCAAATATGGGTTAAGAACCTCGACGCGCGTTTCGCCAACAACGTCACTTAACGGAAGTTATTCGTATAGTCCACATCCTGAGGATGCCCCGATGTTGAGGCAAAACGCGTGTCGAGGTTCTCAACCCGTATTTGAGATTTTCAATCCGTATTTTTATAGTTTTTAATTAATAATATTAGAATGCCTATACCATATTATGCTAACTGTCATTACCACCAGGCGCTTTGCTGCGCCATAATGGGTGTGGCGATGTCCGTCGTAGAGGATGTGTGTGCGTGGTGCCAGTCCACCCTCGATCGGATACTCGACAGCGGTGACCAGCTGTACCAGGACAGCTACCTGCACTACCGCCCCGCCAAAAGGATACTCGCTATAGATCAGGTAAGCTTCATGCTAGAACTATTATAATGATTGGTAGTACGTCATTACCACCAGGCGCTTTGCTGCGCCATAATAGGTGTGGTGATGTATGTGGTTGAGGATGTGTGTGCCAGTCCACCCTCGACTGGGTACTCGACAGCGGTGACCAGCTGTACCTGGACAGCTGCTACCTACACTACCGCCCCAACTAGAGAATACTGGCAATAAATCAGGCAGCTTTTATGCTAGAACTCTAGGTAGGAGGGTAATGCCGTAGATTTTGCCACTGGATTTTATAGTATCAATATCAGTTTACAAAATACTAAAACTGGACTAACCTACCAACTCCTGTGTTACTAATATTGCAAGTGATTAAACCTTAAATAATTTTATTTCATTTCTAAATGGAAAATGCGATTTAATTAAAATACTATAATGTAATTTCGTGTAGGTGCTCCGGAAATTTTACGTGCCGGGCAACTGCGTGTGCCGCGTGGTGGTCTACAAGCCGAGACAGTACGGAAACATCCACGATAACTTACTCGAACAGGTTAAAATGCATTTGACTACAAAAAGTTTTAAAAAATTAAGTTGATTCTTTTAAGGTATAATAGACTACCCGTCTACAAAGTGGATGGTTCATATGTAGGTGAAATTTATAGAACGGTATAAGAGCATAAAATAATAATATCTTGCATTATGCTTTCACTTGCAAGCTGTCCAACTTAGTCCTGGTGAGAAATCTAAAGTGTGAGGCAGTCAGTAAGTATAATGGGGGAAATTGAAAGAGAGCCAGTTGTTGGGCCTACTTTATTTGGTGAAAATAAGCCAATTTCATGTATGTCCGGATCTGTCCGCTGAGTTTGACATAACCTGCTCAAAATACTTAGACCCACAATCTGTATCTGTTTCAACTTCTCTGGTTGTACATTTTGGTCATATATTTTGGTTTAGCTTTTTAACCACCATGAAAAATAATAAAAAAGCGCTCAGTACTGTAAACAAAGGTACGTCACATTCCACAAAGCCAGTATTTTTTCTTTACACGCATTATTAGGTCGATCTGTATATATGTAACTATAATCGAATCTAACAAAACTAATTTAACCATCTTCTAAAGCTCGTCGCTCGTCGATTTTGATGACAATACAATAATATATTACTTTTTAGCTGATCTGATGATCGAGCCGGAAGGTATGAACTGGAACCTCATGATGTATGATCGTATAGTAGCCGTGTTTGTACTTGAACTTGACTAGAAATGTCTTGTAATGAATGTTGGCCATGATTGGGTTTCAATGTCTGATAATGAAGCCGAAAGATAGGCACTAGCATTCCATGACGGAATAACGTATCATAGCCGTGTTTGGACTCGTTAGATAGGTCTCGTAATGAACTTTGACCACGATTAGGTTTCGAAGTCTGAATACATATAGTCGGTTTGATCTGATGATGGTACCGAAAGATAAGAACTGAAACTTTAAGATGGATGATCGTATTATAGCCGTGTTTGGACTTGTTAGAAAGGTCATGAAATAAACTTTGACCACGATTAGGTCGTGTCGTGTGCGTTAGATATAGTCTGAATACAATAATATGGTACTGTCAAGCTGATCTTTTGACGGAGCCGGAAGATCCAGCGCCCCACGTTTCTACAATCAAATATTATAATTAAAAGCACATAGATTACACTTCATCCCAGAAATGAAAAATAAGGAATTATTTTTGACTTTTACGTGCACCTATAAAATCGTGTTTTTTAAACTATTAACTTATCTGACAATTTCCAGTGAAAATTTGGTCATTTCATTTTGTAGGGCATCAGTTTCATAATGTTTCAGTACAGCTTCTAATTCATTATTCCGCAACGTCGTAAAAAATATATGACTTAAACGTATTTTCTTGACTGCACTTTAGATTTTGTACCAGCACCCAGTTGGACAGCTTTTAAGTTAAAGCACAGTGCAAGATCTTAATATTTTATACTCTTGTATCGTCCTGTAAATGCCACCTACGTGTTCATATTTTGACGATTTTGTGGATCGGGTAGTCTACAACCAAAAGCTAACGGTTGTTAAAGTGTGGTAAAGACACTAGAGTTTGTGTTTCAGTCAGTGTAGTAGTTTGTGTTTAGTAGCTGTCCTAGCATTTATTATGTGAAACACCATACTTGTAAACTGGACAGTGTCGTAGGCTACTCTTGTGAAACTTGTACCTTATCACCTATGTGTAGTACACATAGGTGACAAGGTAATTTACTACTCAAAAGATACAACAAATGGTTTTGGGCGTCCTCTTGAAGGTGTGATGTTAACCTTGACTAAAATTAGTTTAAACCCCTATTCCGAGGACACAAGATTGCGGCACGGTCGTCGTGCCACGTAAAATGAGAAATTTCACATAACACAGCGACCGTGCGGTGACCGCGTGTGGTACGTCTCATACTGAAACCGTCACAGTAACGTATGGTTGTCTGGACGCTTTTACATGAAAACGGGCACTACACGGCACGGCAAACGTGCGACAACTGTATGTTTGTAAAAAGAGGTGAAGGATTTCATGATTATTGTTTCAATAGAATATCGTCTTTGTTGGTTTCTAATGATCAAATATGGAATTCTAGTTGTCGCAGTTCTTTCGCGAGGAACGGACTGGAGTGCTGGTGGCTGGTGACGGGACATTTGCAGTCACTCTGTTCCGGACACCCAGAGGTAACGCAGATTAATGTCATGACACTATGAGAGTAGCCCTTTTATGTGACTTGCGGCGCCCCACTTTACCTGCGTGATCTCTCAGCGCCGACCTCCCTAACGCCGGTACTTATACCAAATATTGAAACACATTTTTCTCTATTTAATTAAGATGTATTTCAGGATTGTATATGTTTGACGCTGGTGACCGCGACCGCGTGGGTCGCGCCGTGCCGTCGCCGTGCCGGGGCCGGGCGAGGGCTTGCCTCTCGCGGTACCCCGATGTTAGTATTATAGACTTGGACTACACCAGGGGGATTGGCCGAGACACAAACGTTTTCGCTTCTTTGTATAATCACCGAACAAAATGTATGCAAATTATATAAGCGTTTGTTATGTCTTGGCTGAGCCTCCAGATTAATACACTTTGATTGTATGATGTTGATAGGATAGTTATATAGCTATCCTATAAAATCCTATTGAAAAACATCAACCTGATTTTTAACCTGAACCTGATAATAACTAGTTGATGTCCTAAACTTTTTTGCGCGATAATTTGTATATCACGTACATTTTGCCGGGATAAAAAGTATCATATGTGTTGCCTAGACTTAATTACTATTAAATAAAAAAAGATTTATTCGAATCCGTTCAGTAGTTTTTTGTTTTGTTACTGTTCCTTAGCCCTCCACATTGATCAGTGTGTAATGAGGACATTCACTTAATATTCTATCTTAAGATTTATATCCCGGGAGCATTTCAAATCAGCGTTAAAAAGCTATAGCTCTTTAACGCTGATTTGATAGCTAGCTGTATGTACATTTATATCTATAGCCAGTTATAGTTATAAGTTAATTTATTACTTTAATTTGGGCATCCAGTCCAATTAACATTAGTAAATAAATAAATAATTAGCTAGTTATGGGTACTGACCCACAAAGAAGTCAGCTAACACAGACAATGTAATCTGTAGGTATGCCAAATTCAGTTTTTGCCATTTTCGGTGAGATTGACGGATATCAATCATTTGTTTTACAGATTGAAAAGCTCGCTGAAAAATTGAAGTACAATGCCACGCCAGGATTAAAAGAAAATGTAGATACAAAGGTAAAACTACATTATGGATACCAGTATTCATTACAACTTATTTTTAGTGTTTTAGAAATTGACGATATATACTAAACCTTATCTCATATAAAATAACGGAACACTAAAATGGCTATCAAAGACAGAAACCTTCAAGACATAGGTAAAATAGCGAGTTCGTAGTCTCTGAAGGTAGACAATACAATAATAATAATAATAATAAAAGAAATAAATAGAAAACAATATATATATATACAATAACGTGATGGACTGAAATTAACAATAATGTTATATTACTTGAATAAGAAATTTGGATGAGATCCTAGGTACAAAAATAAGAATTACAAACAAAGGATATTGGCGAAAAGCCTATAGATGACCCTATTATTTAATCTAAAAAAAACCTTATCTTGTGCACACTTCTGCCGTACGGTCGCCGTGCCGCGACCTACTACGAAGTACCTAGTAATGTATTTGCTAACATGACCGTCTCAGCAATGTATGGACTTGTCGACGGTTTCACATGAATACGGACGCTACACAAAAGAGGATAACTATGATTTCACTTTTAAAATTGTGCCATCCTCATTCAGGATTGTACTGTTTAAACCGTATTTTCAACTTTGTTTACAAATGAAACATTATTTACAGACAAAAGAGAATGAGAATATGCAAAACATGGAAAACGAAGAAATTAAAGCCGAGGAAAAAGAGGTAACGCACTTATAACGCCAAAATCCAAATAGCGATAGATCCGAAGAAGTTGATTCATGAGCAAAACCTAGCCAACATTTAGTCGGGATTGACATAACGTCGCGACCAACTTACTCAGGCCCGCAACTATAGATAATTCAACTTCCCTCTATAGTACACTGCTTTATAACACGTTGTGGTGGTACCCACATTAAGTGTAATAATCCTGCATTGCGCTATCAAATTTTTCGAAACACGGCGGTATATATAGGACAGCTGAAATGTATCACGTTCGTCACAGAGTAAGGGGTCGTCTTAAGGTGTCTTAAGAGTAGGGGTCCTGTGTCCCCACCTTCGGATAAAAATAGCTTCTTGTAGCTTTTCCCAACATTTCGCCGATTAGAACATCACCCATGTGATGTTAGGGGGGGCCAAGCCCCCTGATTTGGTCGTCTCCAAACCAACTAGCACCAGACTAGTTATAGCCACGATTACCTAGGTCTTAACCAGGCCCCCTAGACAAGTGTCAAGCGAGAATCGTTTACGATAATCGATTGGCATGTTTTTGTATGGGTATTGACATTGATAGACGCACGAAAAGTCACGTGATCTAGGCGAGTTCGAAAATGTCAATCCCATACAAAACTAGCGAAGCGATTATCGTTAACGTTAATCGCTTGTCACTTGTCTAGGGGGGCAGACCAGTACCTTAGACCTTTTCGAAAAAAAAAAATGTATCACGTGGGCTGACCGAGTATAACACCTCTCTCGGTCGGAAGATCTTCCTTTGGTCACCACTCACATCGCCACAATGTAGTTATGAATAATAGTTCTACTGCTGCTGTTATTGTTTAGCACTAAAGTCGATCTAATTTTCTAAATTTAAGCAATTCCTTATGCATTTGGCCCCGTTGTTAAAAAATTTAGGGGCTTCGCAAATGATCCAGGATGCTCTCCAGCAGCGTCAGTGGGAGTACTAAAGTATAGAAGTTTGGACAGTTTCTCGGCACAAACTAACAGTTTTCTACCGTCCTTAGCCTGGCGATTCAAATAAGAATGTTTCTTTTTTTCATCTTAATGTCTTTCGTCATCGAAAGTTTTTAGTAAATCATGGTGACTATATTTTTCTTAAATGCCCATGCATTTAAAAAATCTCCCATGCAATAAAATAAAATATTTGTTTTTCCAAAGCATTCGCAAATGATCCAGGATGCTCTCCAGCAGCGTCAGTAGGAGTACTAAAGTATAGAAGTTTGGACAGTTTCTCGGCATAAACTAACAGTTTTCTACCGTCCTTAGCCTGGCGATTGAAATAAGAATGTTTCTTTTTTTCATCTTAAGGTTGTCTGGAAGAAATTGCTATTTAGTAATAAGACCGCCTTTGTGTACTATCATTATTTTATATTATATTATGCTTTTAAATTTGAAACTGTGATTGTGCACAATAAAGTATATTTCATTCATTCATTCATTCCGTGACGGTAACAGTTTTTCTTTAAAAAATTGTAGGGTTTTACATGTGTAATATGTGGTAACTCAGTAGTCAAATCGTTTAGCTTAACAGTTTCACAGCTTTACTCGTAGATGGCGTTAGTAATACTTATTACATTTTTGCATTATTATCGATTGATTTATAATATTTTAATTTTTATACACGTCTAGACGTACACACAAATTACTACGCTAGGCCCCAAACCTTAAACTCTTATAGTTTTTTCGCAAAGTGTACCACAAACCTGAACGGGGAGTGGAATATTGAGGTATACCAAAAGTAAGTGATAATACTTTAAGATGTCTATGTGTCCCCTATATAGAGCTCACTGTAAAAGTAGCAGCGCTTAAAGCAAAAAAAAATGTTTTCGATTCGTATGGGTAGACTCGTGTCGCAGGGTACTTGTTTACAGTACACAGTAAGTTTTTAACAAAGGACACGTACAAATCCTAAAGTATTATCACTTACTTTGCTACACCTTGTATAGGGCTCGCTTCGCTCTCCCGATTATTCTCCAGATTATATCCTATGTTAATATCCCATATATGTATTTTTTGTATTTTCAGGTCCGTTTCAATGACAATACCTCCTTTGCTATATACGGGGTTGATGTCACTGCACTGCGAAAAGCTACAGATGGTTAACGTTTTGTTTTTTTTTTTCATTTCTAAAACAAACGTTTTGAATCAAAATTCCTCAAATAAACATTATTAGAGAATACTAACACAAACAAAAATGTATTTTTCAAAAACTTTAGCTTGATAATTTTTTTAAGTTTTGTAGTTCTGTTCGTTCAACTAAAAACAAGTATAATTTTTTAATAAAACCATTAGGCGTTTGTTGCAAAATTGTTTCCACATTTCGTGTTGTAATAAACTTTTGAGAAAAACTTAATTGTTTTAAATAATGTATTTAATATGTGTATCCCTAACGCAGTTAGAATAATCATAATATTTTAGGACCCTTTGAATCTTTCGTGACTGTGAAGATAAAATAGTGTTATAAGGAACTCCTTTGCTATCGACAGTAACAAGGCGTTAATTTTATACTCACAAAGTAAATATGAAGGTATAATTAAATCAAAATCATTTATTCACGTAACACTTATGAACGTGAAAAAATTTATATAAATTACAGTTTTACATTTTGACAAATTTTACAAAATTTTCTTTACAATAGGAAGTACGATGTCAACACTATCCAACGTAAAACTCTAGAACAAACTATCGCCTGCACTATTCCCGGGCCCGTCTACCTGCAAACATTCAAGAGGAGAATTTATACCCTCTTAAAAAGTGAGCTACGCACCTGCCACTCTTCTAACGTTGCGATTGCGTTGTCAATGGGATAATGGTATATAATTTCTATTGAATGTAATTTATTTGCTTGCTTTCCCGTTAGTTTTATAAGAAAAATTAAAAGAAAATAAGTAAACAAAATGTTACATTTAAATTTTAAATACTGACCAGTCGTAAGCTCTATCTCAGTATGATATAAAGTGAACTAACGGAGTGGAAATCTTCACACAAATCGACGAAAAAGTCCTTATTTTAATTGAAAATATAAATAATAAGAAGCGAGAGGACGAGTGTGAACATAAAACGTATATATTTGTTCAAACTGACTGGTCGTCACTTTTTCCACGGACTGAGCGTGTCTCAATTCAACTCCAAAAGCGGATACTTATCGATCGTACTAACATCCTACGACACGATCGTCGTAAATTGCACTTTTACGGTTATTTTGTTTGGGTATCTGATATTTGGCGCGCAAATTTAAAATCCAAAAGAGTATCAGATGTAATAAATGATCATCGTAAAATACGTTTATCAATAATTTATAAATCTAAATTTGAACTTGCAACTGTATAGAAGTTTCTAACATTTTTATTTAAATAACTTTTATTAATAACATAAAATACCTGTAAATAATAAATATACTACGACACAATACTAACATGAAGCCGCATGATCACGCGGCTTCTTGTTTATATTATAATATTATTGTTTTATTTCAAAATGTGATTTTTACGTTTGATTAATTCACAAAAGAAATTCGACCTTATTAATCATACCAAACTAAAGAAATTATAAAGTTTCAGGTATGGATGACACATTCATATTATACTTAAGGTAACATTCCGATTTTGGATGCATGCGACCGCGACGCGCAAAACCTCAAATAAAAAGCCTATTTATAACATAAGCTATGGGTTTCATTTTCCTCTACGTCACCTCAAAGTAGTGGCATCATGGGTCGCTCGACCATTGCCAGAAAAAATTGAAACGCAGTCACGGTCGCTTCCAGCTAAAATTAGAGTCTTACCTATGTTATAAGAGATATTTTATGGTGGTCCTATTTAACTTAAGTCAAATTTTTACTCGCAATTCGCAAACGACTATTTTCTCATTAATTTGCATAATTATACACAATTTCAAAATAATAATAATTACTTATTTGTAATAAATCGTAGGGTTAATAAAAGAGTAATAACATGTACAAGGACCAGATTACCAACATTTTTGATCATATGAGCAATCGCTATTTTTGCCTTAAAATTTTCACAAATACCTAAACGTACCTACTTGATCATCTAGCTACTGTATCTAGCTATACACAGCGTTTACATTTTTTGGATTGTAAACAGTTTTTCTGGTCCAAAAAACTCAATTTATGCAAAAAACCGGCAGATTTTAAATTGTTAGTTATGCGCTTCTTTCACTTCAATCGTATTTTAGTAGTACCACTTCTACTCCTACAAGCATATGTTAACACGACATACGGTAGTCGGTACGATATATCGTGAGTATGAAAGTTCTCTGAGATCGTTTAACAGCGCAGCGTGCCAGCAAATTAAATCAAAATCGAGCCTTGAACTGTCAAATTCGTTTAGTGACCAACATTTCGGTCGGAGCGCGCCTCGCCCCGCAGCCGCCCGCAAAAACAATACGGGGATGTACCTACATAATAATTGGCCTAAACAGAACGAGCACACGAGCGAGACGGACATTTAACGTTTAGTTTTGACATGATATCGATTGCACTCTATCTCGTTACGTGCATCCGTTGTAAAAATTTTATGGGGTCGGCTCGTTAAAGATCTCCTCAGGCGTTCGAGGTCCAACTATCGCAATGTAGATCCTGCATATATCTCATACTCGAGCATTAAAACTTTTATAGAGACGTCCTTAAGCTTTATAGTAATTCCTTATTACAGTTAAAAGTGTGGGGCAGAGTATAAACTTCGGTTCAGCCGTAGGAAACAGTTTATAGACTTATTTATTACGTTCTAAAAATAACTCTATCATGAAATAAGACGAAGAAGTTAAACCCTGCCATGTAATTTTTAGTTACCGTTGGTACTGGATAGACTTTTGGGTATTAATAAACGTTTCTCAAAGTCTGAGTATGTTAAAAAAATAGACACAACTTCCCCGTATGAGTCCGCGCGACTCCTGCGCACGGCATATCTCATCGGCCATTTTGTTGGGCGAATGTTTAATTACAAAGTTTTTCGCTCGTCCCCCGCCATTGGGCGGACGACGAGCATGTTTTTGTCGCCGCTCGCCTTCCCCGAAGCGAATTAACTAAATGAACTTAATTTGACAGCTTATAATTCCGATGTACTGCGAGCTTTCGCTAAAGTGGCTCGTTACAGGGAGCTTTTTGCGCGGGTCTATTTGAAGCTCCGATGGGACTTACCTAATCAAATAAAATTATTTTCCTTGCGACTTAAACAGGACTTGATAAACCTTAAATGGTTTAAGTACCATCAAATATATTCCTAGCCAGTTGGACGGACGGAAGGAACCTATGTCGAATTATGGCAATTCCACGTAAGTTGTTATCTGTCGGTTGGGTTTGCCATAACGCGACGAAATTACTAAGATCCGCAATTTGACCATGAAACTTCCCTAATAGTACATGTTTTTTCTGAAATACATGATAGTGTCAATACTTTCCCATTTCTCACATTACACCAAAAAGAAAATTTAGCTGCGATGAAAAGCTAAGGATTTCCTACGAGGCGGTTCGTCACACGGCCGACGCAAATTAAATGGGGGCATTAAATGTTCCCAGCGCTGAGAGTTGTGCCGACTACGGGTACACATGTCGATAATTATCGACCACTTATTATATCGGAGGACTCAAATCATTTGAGTATTATAACTACTTTTATAGAAAAGTTTTTTTTCGTCAATCACGCCAAAGATACTAAATTAATTTTGTTTTAAATTCTTACACGAATATTGAACCTGCTTTATGCAATATGATACATTTTTAAACCAACGCTCTTGTAGGTCAAATTATTTATCCTACAAGTATTATGAATGTTCTATTTTATTATCTCAGTTCATTCATATTTTTGTTTGACCGAGAAAATTCACACTAATGTTATAAATGCAAAATTTTCTATGTCTTTCCTTCGCGCCCTAACGAAGCAACTTGATTTTTGCATCGACTTAGTTAAAAGAACGGAGTGTAACAGCCAAATTACTGTAGTCTTCAGACATCATGTTTCCAAAGAAATTTACGCACAAGCAAAGCCACGGGTAGAAAGCTACTTTAATGAAATTTATCGATATTTTTTTTATAGCATGGACATCACTAGTGAACCTGGCTCATGGTATTGTTGGAACGAACGTGCTTATAGAAATCGTCGTCACCTGAGCCTGGCAAATTTTATTACCAATTATATTATTATAATTATATGCATGACTAAGAACTAAATAAACATAGAGTAAATATACTTCCCTTACTTGCATACTAGACAGTTTATTTGTACTTAGGTGTTATAAACTTTGAAAAATACTATAAAGGTGTTCACAATCAATTAAATAACTTTTTAACGTCTACTTTTGGCCAATATAATTGCCACCATGATTACGAAAGTGTCTGTTGTATTCACAATCGAACTTGATCAGGCGTATTACGTTATCATTTACACTAATATTATGGAAACATGAAAAGTGTGACCTTTTAAGACCAAAATTCCTGAAAGTAATTTCTAAAATTCAGTATGGATGTTTTAATCCGTGAAAAATAGTTGTATAATGGGGCCAATTGAAAGAGGGCAAGTTGACGGACCAACGTCATTTGGTCGGTATATGTTAATTCTATGTAAGCCGTGATCTATCGGGTGAGTTTGACATAACCCGACCAAATTACTTAGATCCACAATTTGAAACTCTTTCAACTTCTGTGATTGTACAACGAATTTGGCGCGTCTGACTTTCAGATGTCATCTAGCAATCGAATGTTCTTATACATTCTAAACTCCTTATTCATAAAAATATTTAAACGGTGTTTAACTAATCAAGATTCGCAGTCCTCTTTTGGAATATTCAAAACGTCACAGGATAGAGAGGGACAGACAATCTTGATAGGTAAACACTGTTTAAATATTTTATTGAATAAGGGGGTGAATCTCTTGCAATTTAACCACAAGCTTAGGCATTTTTCACACAGCCACATTATTAGATATAAATCGATAGTATCGCATACGCATGCGATATCCGAAAATGCGTTCCTATTCTTCGCACGCCGATTTTCTTTTTCGCTTCCATCGCGGCGTTATTATCGCAGCACTGTGTAACTCCATGGCAATCCTAATACAAAATGTACTAAAAACAGATACCGCAAAAGCGCATGAGATATTATCGACCGATAATAATGTGTATATGTGGGGGAGGTTTTATGTGGAAAATTCCGATAAGATCTAATTCATAGTCATGTTTTGCTCTAACTACAGATATAGCTGGAACAAGTGTGTAAAAAGTCGGTGGTACTGCTTGAACTAATTACTCGTACATAGTAGTAGGAATCACTAATTAATTAAACTGATTTACGCTTGCTAATGAGTGTTACAATCAGACAAAAACTAGATTCTGTACCTCCACTGTGTTGTTTGAAACAGTATCAAAAGATTTCTACATAAATGTATTTTTTAAACTATCATACCAAATTATATATTATGTATTTGGTTTGATATATTTGGTGTGATAGTTTCAAAAATACATTTATAAGCAAATACTTAAGTTGAAGTACAATTTCAAGAGAAGTGAAAGAAAAAATATAATATCTTATTCAATAAAACAAAGTGTAACAAAACTAAATGAATACTTAAGAGGATGTATGAGTCCTCTGAGTTCTTTCTTTATACAAATCTTTAAGATAACATCGCACTGATAAATGTAACAAAATACGAGTATAAGCAGTTTGATTCCAACAACAATGTCTTCACAGCTAACCTAATTAGAAAAAAAATTCGGCGAGGATCTGAAAGCTGATTCAAATCGACAATACAACGTAACACCTATTGTTAAGTCCCTCATTGTACGTATTTTGGAATTCACGCGTTTGTGAATAACGAGATGTGGCAAAAAGTCCGTTTCCTGTAAACACAATGACATGGGCTCACATTCTGATGCGGGCTAAGCCCCGTGCTCAGTGTTACATATTATCGCTCCTAGCGCACAAGTACAAGCATTATAAAAAAAGTAATTTTTCTGAAATTAAGAAAGGTACGTACGTAAACTGCCATACAACTACGTACTGAAAAAAATAATTGCTAAAATAAAAGCGGTTCATTGGGACTTCGTTCATTTTCTCTTTTTTATTTTAAGGATCAGGAAATATGAAAGTAGAGAGAGAGATTGTTTATTCAAATTATATATTATGTGGAAAATGAATAATAAGGGTGTTATAAAATATAAAGTGTTGTTAGTTTTTTAAATACTTATTGAAAACGTCGTTTCTTTTTTGCCTAAAATATTCCTCGAAGATTATCAAATTGTACACATCCGAATAAATCCACCCATGTGTGTTAACCTTAAGTGCATTGGGGCACTATCCGCATTGCGAATTTTAACCGCACGGATTTTTTTTGCTACTACAATTACACATTGAATCTTATGAGAGTATTCGCTGGCGGTAAAAGAATCGCAATAAATTATATTTATTTATTCGCCCATGGGAAAAATTTGCAATGGTAGGACGTTAGTTTTTCTACATTAAAATATGTATTTTTAGCAGCAGCGGCCCTCTTGGCCTATGGTATACCCGGGTAATAAGTCTATATCAAAAAATAAGTTAATTGGTCGAACGAAGAAACACACTTCCCAATTATATATTATATAATATTAGTATGGATGAACCCTGGCGAAAGGTATATCATAGCCGGGTGTGTGGACCGCCCTTAGCAGGGCTGTGACTAACGTGGTGATTTATTACTCGTCGACCCGGATTCGGTCGCCCTTTCTTAATCACGTTTACTTCGAAAAAAGGATTTTTTTCAATCGTACTTGTCATTGACTAGAAATCGATTGGTATGTTTAGTTACTTATGAGTCAGTCGATTTTTTGTTCGTTTAGCATGTGAGATAGTATTTGGGGTAGATAAGGTGGAATACTTCTATGTTACGAATTACTGATGCGCCGTTAAAGTGTCATTCTTTCTCTATAAGGTAACTAATGTATCAATTTAAATAAATGAGATGCACCGGCAACCGCGCTTATTAAGCGCCATTCTGCTCATAGTCGCTCCAAGACCACGATTTTAACTTTTGTTCAAGTGTTTACTTGATTTTGATTTAAGTTATTTTGTGTCAGATAGTCTTATGTTTAGACTACATTTTAACTTAATTTTAAGTGACTTAAATTGCCACTTGCTACTTAATTTTGTGTTAAGATGCAATTATTAACTTAAAATTAAGTTAATATTATTTACTACATATGTGTAAACCAGACATTAGTGACATTATTTCATTCAATTTTGAAGGCATGTACGCATGCCATTCATTCTTAATCGAAGATAACAAAAGTCTTTTATCCTAATATATTATATAATTCTTATAAGGGTCTGTCAGTCGGTGAACATAATATAATTCTTATAAGGGTCTGTCAGTCGGTGAACACCTCCCCCATCCCGAACGATTGGAACGATTTTGATGACATTTTTGTAGGTATTCAAGGTAACTTTGGAATGGTTTGGCTATACAAACCCATACCGGTAGGATAACACCTGTCGGGTCCGCCAGTATGTATAAGATTTTATTAGAATTAATTATATCGAATCATTTCCGATCCCTGGGGCTGCGTGCAGATGCTGTGAGAATCACACATCATGAGATATTGTGATAGGAGACAAGAATGCCCGTCGACTTTGTGCTTGTTTAATGTTTTTTTAATCCATTTTTCAAGATGGCCGCCTCATTTGCGCCGTATTGTTGCTAGAACGTGCTTCAACGTGGACGGATCACACGGGCAGAACAGACATTTTCTAAAATGCTTTTTATTAACATTCGTTGTTCAACTATTTTAAGCATAGCGGAAGACGTGCTTTGTGAAGCTGAAACGACTTAAGCAGTATGAAATCCCTGATATATTATTAAAAAATTTATCATCTTCCATTAATTTAACGTAATATTTAAATTTTTACATAAAATTACGATACTTACGAATCTTAAGCAATTACAACTATTAAAGTAAAAAATTTAACAAAGCTATACTAGTGTAAAATTAAGAAGCTCTTTTAATATATTAATCGATTGCTCTTACCCACTTTCTAATTTATTATTCCTCGCAGCTTTAAGCGTCCGCCAGACCCTTGTGTGGCATAAATAAACATATATGTTTGGTTAGGCCAGCGAGGGCGTGGGCCATAATTATGATATTGTTAACTGTGCAGTGGTAGCGGACGACGGCCCGCGGGATATGTATTAATTAAATATATCACATCCGACAACATTATATACGCATAAATATGTTTGTCATAGCATCCGTTTTTAACTCCTGCTAACCGTTGTCTACTTAAAAATAATTGTAACAACTCTTAGGCGCTTTTTCACCGCTTACTGATAAAGTTTGCTAGGTTGTCGACAATTTTTTGACAGATTCTTCATACAGCATCTGTAATACAAAGTTGTGGATAGACTATCCGTAAGCGGTGTAAGAGGCCCTTAGTAACGCTGACGTGGAAGTCTCGTCGTCAAAATAGGATAAAGCATTGTCATACAAATTCTTAATGTGAATTTTACTCGTTGCGATACTTAGCGCTTGTGTATTTGGATTCAAAGCCGTTCGAATACAATGCTACATTATAACCCGGTGCCTTATTATTGCGGAATTCGACAATACCAATTTAAAACTGAGTCTGGATTTGAGAAATTTTACAAATAGGCTTTACAGGATTCCGCGCCTAGTCGTCGGCCGCTGGTCACCGGCCACATAGCTCGACGGTTGAACGCCGCCCTGACAATTATGAGCAGATTCCTCGCAAACGAGCGAATAAATACCAATAATGATGCTGGTTGATAGGGACTAACAACTGCTCATATTGTTGAACAAATATTATATGTATATAATATTGAAAGTTGTCGCCGAAGATGATTATGTAAGAAGTACCAGTAGTATAACGATATAGACCTCTACATCATGTTAGGCAGCCATTTACAAATGAAATTAGCCAAAAGCGCTGCTATTCGAAGATCGATACCGAGAACTGTCATTTGTCCATGAAAATTACCGACGAAATTTTCCGAAAATGTCTACCAGAAAGAATTCCCCGTGTCATATATAATAACTCAAACGCCGGATCGATTTAATTTGGTACCTCCGCTGACGGCATTGAGGCCATTATTCAATAAACGCGCGGTGTCCAAAAAGGCTCTCGAGTTGGATAATTAAAAAAATGAAACAAAAACGGTGGCTCGCCGCGGCTGCGTGCCTGCAGGTTGTATGGGACAGGGTTAACATATGTCGGATTTCATGATAAATACACCTTAACTATTTTAATTGTGTATGTGTGTGTTTTATGTCAAAGAGTTAATTATACTGATATGGCATTATCGTTAGCATGAATTGTTCCGCTCGGAAATCCTAATAATTCATTTGATCACGAGTTCGTACTCGCCGACAGAAGTCAAAATCGTAACAAGCGGGCATTGTTTAAGAGCATGATAAAATATCTATGTATTTAAAAATTTATGGCGCTAATTAACTGTTAAATTGATTAGACTAATAATAAGCATTAAGTGTACAAATTACCTGTCGCCCCGTCGCGTGCCGCGTATTATAATTTAGGTTAATTAATTAATGAAATATTAATAAGTATCGAGGTACTTTTAAATTAATTTCGGACAGTGCTTGTACAGAATTTTTATCATAAACTAGTAGATTTAATTAATGTTCCCTCTGTCGATTCGGTTTCAAAAAACTTTTGATCTTTGCCAAGTGGCATTGCTGACGTGCCTCGGTCCTCCGTTTGTCATAAGCCGACAATGTCGGTATGTATACGGACATAGATATCAGAAACCATATTTTTGGTCTTATTATTTTAATGATATTAAAAAATAAATTGTCAAGTAGAATGGACTAAATGTTTTATTGAAATAAATATACGATAACTGTCTTGCACAAACAATTTCAGTGTCCCGTAGGTTATCAACCCAACTGACCCGCGATAGTAGGAAATTAACATGAATATCAAAACATTGCTTTAAAAGATATATCCTGCGTTTATGTATTTCAACAACTTACAAAATCACTCCTAAAGTTTTCAGTATCAATATTCTTAACTTTCCATCTATTGATAGTGCTTAACTACTTATTATTGTATACAAATTTAATATGCATTGCATTTTGTCGTTTACATAACGTTACGTAAATATTTCAGAATGGAATTTGACGAAGTTACTATCATACCGAGTTAGAAGTACTATCTCTATCCTGATGTTTATTTGCTCCACGCGGCGTTAACTCTTAGCCTCTGTAAATAATATTAAGGACTAAGGACTATTTAATCAGGGATTTGTTTTCTTGCGTAATAAACTACGAATGTTAAATATCTCAAATACAATTGTAATAAAAAGGGACCACCACAGAAAGGTGTTGAGTTATACAGTATGATACTATTGTCATGTGGGCAAAGAGCTTTTTTTATGAGCAACTTAAACGCGTCTTAACGTGTTTGAATTTAATAGTAGTAGTTTCAGTATCAAATTATGTTAAAAACAAACTCTCTTGTTACAACCCTATTTGAAATTTAAATTAAATCTTTGTTAAAATAAACTTTCGGCCGAAAGTTTCATACAACGAAATCGTTACCATCAAATTTCTCTTTTTCTCATAGCGTACGACGAAAACGAAAATTTTATCATGCTGTATGTTAAAGCGTGTTGACACTAGCGGGGTGTGACATTCGTCGGCAAACAGGCGGTGTGTACCTGCCGGAATCATGGCGACACTAATTTTTATTTAAAACAAAAGTATCGCGTACACATCAAAAATTTCACACATGCCTGTCACATACGGATTCAAATGAGCGGACTGTTTACGATCAATTATATAGGCCGGGTAGGACGCTCCGTGGGACGAGGCTTGTCTAGTTTATCATATTGTTATTTAATGGATAATTAGTCTTTGGTGTCATTGGTAAGTTCTTGTGGTACTTGTAGCCTTCTAATAGTTTACTAGTCTTATTTGCCTAAGATGTATTAGACGTAGCATGTTCAGTTCTTCTTCATCACTCCCCCCAAAATTCATGTTTCTAGAACCAATGGTTTAGGCTGTACGCTGATTTCTTTATACATATAGTTTAAGACAAAGGATTTTATGTAATGACAAGTTTCATGTGTAACTTTTTTTATTTATTTTTTTGTCCTTTGACAATGCCTATAATCTATGTAATGCTTTATTCTTAGTCATGAAATATTTTTACAAAAACCGCAAAGTTTCAATACGCTGTGAATAATACTTATGTAGTTTTAAAAACTAAACAGTCACCACATGTTCTCTGCTCGCTTAAAGAAATCGAAGGACGCGTCGTTAGCGAGTTAACCCTAAACCGGCGTAAAATCGAAACGGCTCAAAAATCGTACTCCTTATCTGTCATGGCTTGTTAGACCCTTTGATAAGTTAATATGTTTGGACCCCCGCCGCTTATTAAATATGTGGAATTCTCATTTCATGCAACTGCCTACTTATTGAGTTTTTTCGTTACAGAATTTCAACGGTTTAGTGCCCATTGAGTAGCATTAATGAGACTAACAAACTCTTGAAAGTACAATAGACGTAAGAAATGTTGTAGATTATGAACGTAATAGGAAATGTTTATTACTAATCGAATAAATAAATAAACGTTAAGACTCAATAAAGGTACTACCTAGTGAGCTATTTCATCCATACTTATATTATAAATGCGTAAGTGTGTCTGTCTGTCTGTTAGCGCTTCAAACTGAATTTTGCTGAACTTTTGTATAGAAATACAACAAGTCCCTGGGAAGAACATAGGATACTTTTTGTCCAGGAAAAATGTACGACGTGATAAACGGATCATATAATACTTTCTTTACTTTATTTAGGGGGCAAGCAAACAGACGGGTTACCTGATGGAAAGTAACTGCCGTCGCCCATGGACACTCGCGACATCCGAAGAGTGGCAAGTGCGTTCCGGTCAGTTATGAGGAATTAGGAAACTGGCATAGGGATAGGGGATAAGGTAAGTTGGGCCACCGGTAAACTCACTCACTGAACGAAACACAGCAAAACGCCGTTTCACGGCAGTGAGGCCGTGGTATCACTCCGGTCGAGCCAGCCCATTCGTGCCGAAGCATGGACAGCAGAGTTTCTCTTCACTACATCATGTACCTAGAACCACTGAACTAATTACTAAAGTAAACAAAGGCATGTTGAAACTAGCCGGCAGTTGCTGACTTCAAGAAAGCGCAAAGTAAGTAATTTGCGAATACCACGATCGATAAATGAATATTCAATTACGTTTTTTTCAAGTCTTTAATATTGACGGGCCATGTGATCTCAGGATAACGAGTATTTTTTATCCCGACTCTATGAACTGCCTCCATTAGATATTCGCCGAGATAGGAAACGACAGAACGTAAGAAAACACACACGCGGTTAATAGAAAATATTATTCTCAATTTTAAACTAATCCAAAAAAAAGTTGGAAGATTAATCTGCATCTGTCCTTTACAAATCGACCTCGAAAATGATTGATCACAGATTAAAGTTTCGACTGCACAAGCTGCGCGCTCGGAGAATCTTATTTTTACAATTTTGACAGTTTCTTCAAAGCTTTTGTTGGGAGCCAACTTTGTGGAAGCTGGAAAAAAATAGTCTCGGTAGTATTCCGTCGTGATAGAGCTGGTATTCGCATGTATCCTCGCATTCGCTTTTTGTACAAGACGTAAGGGAATTCGAAGCGTTCTCCCCCATTGTCAACGCTAATCCCAAGAGAATAGTTCTCTGAAGACCCTTTGTGCGAGGTTCGCAGAGTAACTCAATACGCGTACAAAATTTTCAATGAATGTATTTTTTGTATTTCAAATAGAATTTTTCAATAAAATTAACCGAAGCCAAATACATTATCGGTAAATGCAAAGTTCAGAAACGAATTAGTATTATTACAGAGGCGTATTCGGTTCTCTGTTATTCTGTCGGTCTGTCTTTGACGCTTGGGTAACTTTTATTGAAATCGGTCATGTTCATTCGTAGAGGCAAAGTGTGATGATCAATGAGTTTCATTACAAACCGAAGGTTACATTAACGATAACAATCATTATCCATACAATTGCAATACGTTTGAGGAAATAATAATAATCAAAAGGTCGCCCTGTAGTTAAAATTCCATAAATATGTAAATCCATGGTGTAGTGGAGGTTTGATAAATATAATCTATTCTCAATTCAATCACAGACTTAAATGTAGTATAAAGGTCTTGTTACCAGGCCATCAACCTTTTTTTTAAAAAAATTACAGATTTCAACCATAAACAGAAGAGTATTTTGTGTATTATTATGTCATGTCAAAATATTGCAGCGTGCGTATTGTAGTGTGCGTAGAGTTTTATATATTAAAAGTAACGTAGGTATACCAGGCTCCTCCTCCATATCAACCATAACTGGGAGAAATTTCATGCTTTTCTATCTACGCCTCTTTCGTAAAAAGAGGTATAAAGTTTTCGCTCGCGTGTTTATATATAGATACTAATATTATTTTTTCGATTCTATAATTTCTGATTTTTATATCAATCTTCATCTTAAAAAAAATAAGTTAAGATTCTTTGGATGGATACTGGATTTTTTTAATGATATTTAAGGGGGGCAAGCGAGGAGACGGGTTACCTAATGGAAAGCAACTACCATCGCCCATGGACACTCGTTACATCCGAAGAGCCTCAAGTGCGTTGCCGGCCTATATTAGGGAATAGGGAATGGAAATAGGGATAAAGGGATTAGGGAAGTTGAACCACCGATAAACTCACTCACTGAACGAAACACATCATAACGCCGTTTCACGCCATTTTTCTGTAAGGCCGTGGAACTCCGGTACACTCCAGTCGAGCCAGCCCATTCGTGCCGAAGCATGGCTCTACTACGGCAATGAGCATCCGTATTATGTACTTCAGATCGGAAAATGTCTCATTGGTGCACGCCTCCACCGGGGCTGGAACCTGCACTCTCTCGAGTGCGAACCAAAGGTCTTACCCACTAGACTACGAACGCTCTAAATATTATATATTTTCAGAGGCGGGGTAGAGACTTCGCGTACCGCCTTGTAAGTAGGTGTTTTTAATGGGATGTAACTTGACAACCAGGTGCAAACTCTCCGTAGCTCCTACTCGCTCTGATCCAGGAAATGAATTATAACTTGCGCCAAGAGTATCTAGTAAAATAAATGTAGACATGAGTGGAATAAATATGTATGTAATATTTTATAACTTATTTACTCCATATTATTTTTGTCCTTATAATTTAAACTATAACATTAACTTTGTCATGTACATAGCTAAACATAGAATCGATATTTTTGATTTCTAATAATTTTTCCGTTTCAAATGAATGTTTGTTACTCTCTTTTTATCTAAAATAAATTATACTATAATGTAAGGGCTCTTCTTAATAATAATTTCATAGTAAAATATCATCAACATCATCTAAAAGGTTGTGCTGCTGAAAAACTAAGAAATTCGAATTTCGAAATCGATTTTTTAAATAATTTCAGAGTTTGCATGAAATAGCTTAAAAAATATGAAGATATTCAAAAGATAACATGCCGCCGTATACAAGACATCAACGCGCAACAGTGATATGCTCATGTTTGCAAAAAGCTTCTTACACTTTATTTTTACAATTTACCCAATTTCCTACATATACCTTAACAGCACACCTCATTCCCTGTCCAAAAATATCCTATTCCGGCATTAATAGGTCGGCGACGCACTTGCAACGCTTCTGACGTCGTTACGTCCATGAGCGACGGCTACTATCCATCAGGTGACCCGTCTGCTCACTTGCCCCATCCCACGCGATTCTTCCACGAATGGTTTGTAACATAGAAATATGCTATGTACAAGCCTCCTCGTTTTTGGATGTCGGCGAATTAAAAAAAATTGGCGAGCATTATATTTGGGTCGTCGGTTCGGCGGGTCGTTTGATCGGTGGTCGCGGTATCGGTGTGATGTATCGACGTGTGTTGACGTCTGCAGCGGCGGTAGTCCTGCACCTCAAATATGTCAGGGAATTTAAGTACTTAATGTATGGCTCCACTCATGTCGCGGCCAGGTACGGGCAACTGGTGGGGCTGCCAATTAGACTGAAAACTTAAACATCATATATTCCACTTTTTGCCGTGAGAAAGCCATGCTTCGGCACAACTGGCCGGCTCGACCGAAGTGATACCACGGCCTCATACAAAACTGTCGTGAAACGGCGTTGTGCTGCGTTTCGTTTAGTTAGTGAGTTTTCCGGTGGCCGGGCTTCCCTAATCCGTTATCCCTTTTCCCATTCCTTATTTTCTCATTAAGGCCGGCAACGAACTTGCAAGTCTTCGGATGTCGCAAATGTCCATGAGCGATGGCAGTTGTTTTCCATCAGATAAACCGTCTGCTCGCTCGCCTCCTAAATATAATTTTAAAAAACTTAGTTTATTTAAACTTTAGAATAATATGTTAGCTTTTGCTTTTTTTTATTATTATAATTCTGTTTTTTATATAGGTACTTTAGGTATTTCAAAGGAATCATACTTTATTTTTAACGTAAGCCTAAATAATAATATCAAAAAGCCGAGTTTTTATCAAATGTGCTACTTCATACCCCAAATCATAGAACAGAATACGTAGCTCGATTGTACGCAATATACGAGAATATTGTTGTCACCGAATTCCTAAGATAATTTTATCTTACTCGTATAGCATGGTTGCGCGGCCCTGGCTCAGGTGACAGACGAACATACGGCCTCGATAACCGCATAGTTCGGGGACGTAAGCCCGCGTCGAGGGGTTTGACCGATTAATCCTCAGGCCGACCAACACAGAACCTGCACGGTTTTTGTTGGTTCCGCACATAAAATTGCTTTTCATGTATGGTAGAATTGCTTTATAATTTTCACTAACTAATTTTATATTTAGGTTATATATAGGTTTATTATCCTCATTTAACTTACTTGTAACATGTCAGATAAAGATGAGTATTTTTTTAAATGTATTTATTTATGCGTCACATGTCCAAATATTGTACACGTACGTTTTATGGCAGTATAAATAATAGTTTAGGAATGAAAATCATTAACTAAATTAATTTAATGTCTTTAGGAAATTCATATATATATAATTATCATCGTTTGTTTCAAATTATTAATTTACTTTGATAAATTATGTAACGCAGCAAATAAGATGTAAATTTTTATGACTGTTTACTGAACCCTATTCCGGTTGTCACCTCATTCTCGCTAGGACACTACTTAAGGCAGGTACATTTGGAAAAATAAAATGAATCATGAGTCTTATCAGGAGTGCTTAAGCCTTACGATAAATATGGTCGCATACCGCGGACTGCACAATGCAGACGCGACAGATTCCAATACGCGTTAAAGCAACTGAAACGTTGTACCTAAATATTACAAAAATTATGTAAGTAAAAGAACTTAACAGACCTTTGTTACTTGGTCATTTTATGCTAACTCAAAGTTGGTCAGGTAAGTTTGACATAGGCGACCAAATCACGCAATGCCGTTTGCTTAGAAGTAAATTTCTCTGATAGTACATATGATATTACGATTTTAGGTCAATATAAAAAAGAAACACGATAGTAGTTAATATAGTACAATTATACTCAACGCTTAAATATAGCTTTAGTTATTAAAAAATACATTACAGTAAAAATTGCAGAGTAACAAGTGGAAAAAAGGGTGAGATCCAGGGAATCTGAAGAGGTCGTAATAGCAATATCGCAAAGGAATTGCTCTGCTATTCGTTTTAGTACATTTTGTTAAAAATCTAATAGTTTTGATAAAAAAGTTACTTTAAAAACAATTTATATTGATTGTGAAATCACTAATTTGCGAAATCAGTAGTAATTTGCAAGGAAAATGACAAAATGACTTTAGTAATATTGCGATTGCTTTTTAGTGTTGCAGCGAAAGGAAGATTTGTTAATCTTATAACTTACTAACTAGATGAATCCCGCAACTCCGGTGCGCCAACATTCGTTTATCGCGTGGATTTTTTCAGTACATTATGTACTTCCCCGGGAATCAAAGACTCTCCATACCAAATTTCCGCAAAATCGGTTTAGCGGTTTAAGCGTGAAGAAGCAATACACCCAAAGACATACTTTCTCATTTATAATATTAGTATGAAAGTATGGATAACCAAAATTATTATGAACACTATCATCTTCAAATTGTGTTTCTTCTGACCTTTCTACTCGGTTGTTACTCTCTGATCCCCTAGGACATTAGCCGGGAGGTCTCTCAGAGTGACGGGCGGCGCTCCCGATAGCCGGCTAAGTACGACCTGACAGCCGAATCGCGCTAAATCACCGCTAAATATTCATTGTTACTCATATCCATACTAATATTACTAGCAAAAAAGCGCAGCTTTATGAGGACTCGCGAGATTTTCAAAATGCTGTGACATTGGTTTATATAAAATTTTACGGTTCTGGGTACATGTAGATACTCTGTTTGTTTAGTTTGTTTTTACGGTTACACATCTAAAGTCATAGATGGCGTTAGTAGTACAATATTTTATATTTATTGCTATCAATAATATAATTACTATTTTATTTTTAAACACATCTATACACACATGGAAATTATTATGCTAAGGCCCAAACTTAAAGTTCTTATATTTTTCCATAAAGTGTACCACAAACATGAACGGGGAGTGGGGTATAGAAAGCTCGCTTCGCTCTCCCAATAAATGGGAAAAGTTGTTTATTCGGCCCCAACAAATTAACTAAAATACTTGAATTTGGCACAGACTTAGTGGGTAGAGAATATCATAGCATTATATACTATGGCGGATAAACATCATGTTTTCAAAATATTTGTATTTACACTGGATAATCAAATTACACGCAAGCAATGCCGTGTGTAGAGAATACTTGTGAAAATTGTAGTTACTATCCGTATGTCTGCTCTGTAGACGATAAGACGGAAATATGCAGGAATATGTGCCAACACTTGTCAAGACAATGATAAGAAAAAATTCTACCCCTAATGATCCCTTCTATTTAACAAAAAAGGGGATGAAAAAGCATTGACATATTCATCAGAATAATGAAAATAAATCATCCAACAATCAATCAAAATCAGAAAGATATATTTATTTTTGATAAAATAATAATATTATATTGTACTTAAAGTATATTTTTTAGAAATTTACGACTAATTTATAACTACGTAACATTATACAAATATTATCCACTATATACTCGATTAGTTAAATCATCATTCATTCGAACTGTTTTTTAAATACTTAATGTATAATTAAAAACTTTTAAGTACGGTAAAGCTTTATTAAATACAAAGTATTTCATGAGGTAATGGTGAAATTATTTAAATTAGCCATAATTTATGTGAGTCCGTGTGTTTGTTTGTGTATGGCGACTGACCAATAATAAATTCATCCAAATTATCAACTCAAATATATTGCTAAAGAAGGCATGCGAGACTGATCCATTCAAACAGAATAAAGATGTCGATTAGAAGAAAACCTACATTTTTTTATAAGATTAGGAGGAAAACGAGCATCCAGGTTATGTGATGATAATCAACATGCCCGTGGACATTTAAAAGTTGAATGTAATTAAACTTTTAAGTAGCAATTTGACAAATAAATTTAGGTATTTCAAGAATATCCCTCTCGTTACATATAAATATAAGAAACTCAATAAAGCTCACAACTTCTTTCCTTTTTGCACTAAGATTCGTTTATCGCGTGTTAAACCTCCTTTTTTTTTAATAAAGGGATTTCAAATTCTAAACTTCAATTAAATCGATTCAGCGGTTTGGGCGTGAACAGGAAGATACTTTCGCATTAATGGTCTTCGCACCTTGTGTATATTTTGGCCCCTACTCAAAAATTAAATTTTTGGGACATCGTGATGAAAATTAAACAAAATGAAGTTATTAAAACTTCATTTTCTTTATTTATTTACGGCTAAGCTTCGGACAAACCTGTGCGATCAAAACGACTGCAATGCGGGATCATCTGCCGTACGCCGGACGCTGCCCATGGTGATCAATGGTGCCTTGCACACTTTGCGGCCACAATGCGGGACGACTGCGTCAGTGAAACGGAACTCACGCGTCTAGTGTCAGAGAAGAGTGTACGAATTAGACAGCTACCTTAAATAATAGCTAATATATAGAGTAAAAAGTAAATAAAATGTACATAAAAATGTCTAATGTCGAAATTGGCCAAAACTCAGCTGCTAAAGGTAGCTAGCTAGCTGTATTGGCATTCTGAAAGAGTCAATTAGTGACTTTGATAATAATAATTAACTTTATTTTCTTCCCCTACATAAAAAAGTAACAATTTAATAAAGTCTATATACTACAAAATAACTGCGTCTCTCTCAAATACCTACTCAATATTTGCTAACAAGTAACAGCTCTGAGTCTATTAGTGACTGTTCTAACAGAATATGAAGTGAGCAGTTCGCACCGTAGTCGCGCCGGTGTACACGTTAAGTATTGCGTTGCAGACCGATTTTTTAGTTTTTTTTATAAACTTCAAATGTTCTATACCTAAAAAAATCTAAACGTAAATAAATGAAAATCTAAAGTTATCAAGACTTTAAGATAAGGTCTAAGTGTGACTCATTTTACTCTAATATATTTGATTTACTTTGATATTTTTATGGTTCATATTTGTGTGTAACCCACACACAAATATGAACCATAAAAATATCAAAGTAATATTCATAATAATATAAAATCTTAGTAATATAATTAACTAAAGCAATTAGCAATTAGTTGTAAAGAGTGTCTAAAAATTAATCGACATGAAATCAAAGATGTTGTTTCTCTCTCACACAATGGCGTCCAAGAATACAGTCAAACAAAAATATTTGCTTAAGTATGTATAAGCGGACCGGTGGGCCCAAATATTTATTAGTATTGTCCGGAGGTGTAAAGCGACTCCATAATTTATGTTAATGCCGTAATGAGAGGACGGACTGAAGCCAAGCAAATATTCCATAGATTGGTAATGAGCAATACGCATATTTTAACCAACTTCAAAAAGCGAGGATGATTTTTATATTTTTCCTACGTTTTTGTTTATCGTTCGGTTCCGTACGAAAAAGGGTAAAAACTTAAAAGTAATAGGGTCCATATTACTAAGGCTACCATGTCAGTCCGTCTGTCCGTCTGTCTATCAGTGTGTCTCTTTCCTGGATGTTACCTCAAGAACGGTAAAAACTAGAGAGCTGAAATTGTTACATATCTTCTATCTATATATATAAAAGAAAGTCGTGTTAGTTACACCACTTATAACTCAAGAACGGCAGAACAGATTTGGCTG
>JAOTAV010033585.1:0-19502 GCA_026546445.1 Cyclargus thomasi
TTTCTGGGTCTCTTACCGCCCCCCTTGAGACCTGCAGCGCCCACAAGGGGGCGTTATCGCCCACTTTGGGAAAGACTATTCTATACGTATGTTAAACAAGTTTAAATAGAGACTATATTCCTTGGCTTTTGGCTCTAACCTCTCGCTCTAACTCGCTTTCTTACTTAAAACTGCTAAATGATATTGTAAGATACGTCCAGCAATTATATTGATCTTGTGTGCACTCAAACCATTTCTTAGGGCGCGGTACAGCGGTAGTGGTCAAGCGCTAACGACAATTTTACCCAATACTTTGTTATTTATAATTTTACTTCCTTTAATATTGTTAAAAGGAATTCATGGAATAATTGACTCTTTTCACCTGTCTGGGTGTATCAGCGATCTGTCGTAGATGTTCAGCGGTCATCATCAACACTCGTGGTGGTCGGAGCTCGTAGCACATGGGCATCTCCTGGTCGGCTGAGCTCCGGCTGTACTGCTTGATAGCCCATGCCGGCTCCAACTTGCCGTCAGAGTCCACTTCTGTCTCTAGTGTCATCACCTAAGGATAGGAAAATAATAATAATAAAACACTTACTGCTCACAATGGGAAATATGATTTGAATGAATTAGAAATATCGGTCTGATTGAACTAGAAATATCGGTGAAAAAAATGATTTTGATAGCTTAAATTCTCTCAAAGATATGGCAATTTAAAAATCACATAAAATAGACCTTCCTGAAACGCTCCATTCAAAACGATACTCTATTATGACGTCACTTGCCGATAGTTTGTAAGCATCGCGGGAGGACTTTGTTGGATAGTTATATTAAATATTACGTTTATAATAAAAGTGGACATATAAATATTTAAAAAAGTTAGTACTAAAAAAATCAAGTCTGTGGGCAGTCTTATCAATAAAAGTATCTTTTTCTCGTCAACCTTAAAATAGTTAAGCAGGAAAATAATTTAGCTATTGGTAGTAAAGTAGGCAAGTAGAAAAACAGCTATTAAAGGTAGGTGGCTGGCTGAGAAGGGGACTGAGTTTTTAAAGTAACCCTTAGTCATCGAAACGTAAGATGTTTCTTACGTTTCTTAAGATGCTTCAACAGGAATCAAATTAGGCAAACTCATAATTAGAACTCACTAATCAAGCCTTAATGTGACTTATTCTAGTTGTTATGCTACGATTACATAACATACTATTTTTCAGTCCCCTCGTGACCATGGTCATTGCGGCACGGCCGAAATCTGTAGTAGCATCACTTATAGAATTACGTCACTGTTAATTAGTTTTAAAGTGTACCTGATGTTCAGCTTGTCTGTGTAACCTCTCCTTTTCTGGACACATGTCCGGGCAGGTGCCGATGGTAGCCCCACCGACCTTCACCCGGGAACCAGCGCCGCCCCAACTCCTTAATATCCTGAAGGCAATTATATAAAACTAGAGGTCGCCCTATAGTCGAAATTCGGCCATATTTAAATCCACTATGTAGAGGAGCTACAAAAATATAATCTATTCTCAATTCAATCCCAGACTTTAAGGCATAAAGGTCTTCTTACCAGGCCATAAAATCTATATATTAATATGCGAGCGGAAATCTTTGTTCCCTTTTTATGAAAAACGCGTAAAGGTTAAAGCATGAAGTTTCTCCCAGTTAGAGTTGATATGAAGAATGAGTGTGGAATACCAATAATATTTTAAAATATACCTTTATCTTTTATATAATATACAATAATTTTTAATAAATAAAACACTAAGCTAACTACAATATTTTCACATGACAGGAATCATACACGAAATATTCTATTGTTTATGGTTGACATCTGTGTTTTTTAACTGACTACCCAAAAAAGTGGAGGTTTCTCAATTCGACCGTATATATGTTATTTTTTTTTAATTAAATTGAATGGCCTGGTAATAAGACCTATATGCCAATTTGAAGTCTGTGATTGATGGATTGATTTAAATATTTATGGTCGAATTTCGACCACAGGGCAACCTAGTTTTATAAGAAAACACAAACTTTAACCATAAACAAAAGGACAATTATCGTGTCATATCAAGATATGATAGTGTAAGAAGTGTTTTATTTATTAAAGTATGCAAGATAAAATTTATTTTAAAATAATATATATTTTTTCATGCTCCTCCATATCAACTACAACTGGGAGAAATTTAATGTTTTTATATTTACGCGTCTTTCGTAAGAAAGGGTACAAAGGTTTCCGCTCATGTATTAATATATACATTATGTAAGAAGGCCTGCTTCGGTTTCGCCAAGCTTACCTTTCTATCACTACTAAACATTGCTGAGAAGTGATTGCTAGTCTGGCATGATTTGTTTAGACAGTCCTTTTCAATTAGCAAAGTCTCAAGAATGGGTTCAATTTTAATAATTCAATAAACAAATTAAAAATTTAAAGGGGGCCTGGTAGATGTTGCTACTGGAGGTAGTTTATAACAAAAGTTAAACATGCAGCACTTTTGTTACACACAACAGATAATGCAACAGAGGAAAAATAAATGGAAACCTTTAATAAAATTAAAACATGAGAAAAAGACCTGCCTACTTTCTATGAAATTTTAAATCCACATTATTCCTTAATTAGCTCACCTATCTCTGGCATCCAGAGTTCTCCACTGGTCATCTGGAGTCAGAGATATTTTGGATCTCAGCTGGTGGAGTTGTTCCGCTGCTTCTGAAGTGGTGAGAGTTGTTGGAACTGTCACTACTGCCACAGGAGGCGACTCCCTGCCACTTGCCGGCTGAGTGCTAGAAAAAGTTAAAAATATTAAATACCATTTACAAGCATCTTTGCCTATTTAGGAATGATTTATTCCACGGGAATATTTAATTAGAAAGAAGAAGAATTCTATAGGATTAGATACAACAATGCTTAAGTTTATTACTTTGATTTTTTTTTCATACACAGAAATGAGGGCGGATCTAGCTTCCGAATATTTAGATCCAGTTCAGAGAGATGTTCTTACCTCATGACGCCCCCTGGATTCTTGACTTATGTCCTCTGTCTCTGACAAAAGACAGCATACCTAATTACTAAAATAATACTCTTAGTAAAAGCAATAGTAAAGAAAAATAAAATATAATACTTACATAACTGGCTTAGATCTAATCTTCATTGTAGAAATAGGACTCCTTTTAATTACTTTCTTAACTTCTTTCACTGGTTTTTTAATGGTGTCCAATTCCATAGCTAGAAACAATAGAACATGTTGACATTATTAAAAAGTTATGTTTTGTACAAAATGTTAGTTGTGATCTTTTGTCAGGTTTACATTATTCAAATTCAATTTTTTTTATTAAATTCCCATTTTATCTTGAGCTTATTTATTATTAAAGAATCCCGATGCTGGATGGTATCATCAACCATAATCTAATCTTTATATTATGTAGATAAGTCAAGGGACCTTTCTCTCTTTTATAGTATTTACTGTTTATATTTACACTATATCGCCATGAATAATATTTTTATAAAAATTCCACAAGAAAGGTAAAGAAGCATTGGAAATCTTACGTTTTTGTCTCGACAATCTGTAAGTAGGTAGACCACTCATAGCTGATAATTCTTCTTGTAAATCTTCATCGGGCAACCACTCTGGATCTTCCTCTCTTTTGCTTCTTGTTCTTCTGTAGATAACAATTTAAAAAAAATTGCTACAATAGTACTACCAATTACATAATTTGTTATGTACTACACAAATATTTCACATATAATAATTATTTACCTTATTTTTAAATAAGAAGTTTACGACTTTTGGACAGTATTGAGGAAATATAGTATAACCTCCATTTTATACAATATAATAGTAATATCTACATGCAGTTGCAACTGATGTTGACAATAATCAAGCAAATGGATTTGTGTTTATATTTTGAATTTCTAGCTTAATAATAGTACTTACGCTCTTGGTTTAGTCCTTGTCACATCAAACATAAACCCATCATAGGCCCCAGCATTCAACACAGCTCTCTCTGCGGATACAGTCTGATGATATTCTACTACACACTTTTGTCTCTTTGGCAACAAACATATCTTCTGAACCTTTCCAAATTTACTAAAGTGTTTTTCTGCTGCCTTGGGTTCAAATAAAACTTCTGGGACGTTGGTACATCTAAAAAAATTATGGGTTAGAACAAGACTTGTTTATAACTTTATTAATGTTAACTGTGAAATAAGGTGATGATTACTTACGTTATCGAAGTCTTGCTATTAACGTTCTCCAACATTTGACTCATTGGCTTCTTCGGAGGACTTACTGCTTTCTGATCCATGTTAAAATAAGTAAATTTTCCCTCGAATTTATAACCTATCCACTTGCATACAATGCCTACTCGACTGTTTCCGCTACTCGTGCTCCAGCATCATTTTAAGAACATTATGAATTTAGGATAAGCCTTAAGAATTACATCTGAGAACATATAGAATAATGTTAAAATCGTAAAATAATTACAAAAATAAACTTGACGGTTTACAAAATTACGAATTAAGGTTGAATTTGACAGTTGACATAATATGACAGAACATGCACAGATTAAGCACAGCAAAGCACTGACTATTTATCTTTTTTTAGGGCGCTATGGCTATATAACCATGGTCCATGGCCATTGGCCAGTGTAAAATAATATTGAATAAATGTTGAATTAGTGAATACACAATTCAGTATTCACTAATTCAACATTTATTCGATTTTCGCAAATATTTTTTTTTTTTGAGTTTTTGCAGGGATTTCAGAGAGTGACGTTGTGTATTTTGTATTCTTTGTTAAATTTGTGTTATTCCGGTGTTTAATGTGTGATAATGGTAGAATATCGAATATTAAACATTCGTTGTCATGTAAAGGGGGGATAAGTGATAGAACTTCAAGAAACATGTTATTTTGTTTGCCCCTCCAAAACTCCATCCGAACTGTTAGTAAAGTTTCTACCACTTTATTAAACCGATTGACTAGACTTTAGACATAACGAAATTTATGTAATATTTCTAAAAATTATTTGAACAAGAGAATTGGTTTCCCCCCTTTACTTGACACTGGCTATGGTTATAGCCAAACGCCGTATAAATTATATTATATATACTAGTATTTTTATTCATCTTTTAATTACTATCTAAAGTCTAAAGTCTAGTAATTAAAAGATGAATAAAAATACCATATAATAAGATAAGAGAAACATGATTTTGTTCCTCCATGGGGTATTCAGAGTTTGATTTTGATTACAAGAAATAAATTATACTTCGAATTACATACATTGTATTTTATTTATAACAAACAACTCTTGTCCTATAAATCTCAATAAAAAAAACTCTTTACTTTTTAGTTTTTACAAACACTTATATTGAAATACTTGTGTTTTAGTAGTACCTTTTATTTATGTACTTGTGTCTAGGTCTCATGATCTGATAAATGATCAAAACATCAAAATTTTTGAATTTGGAAGGTTTTTTTACAACTTTGGTTTGGAAAGTTTGGTTACAACTTACGATACGACTTATAATTCTAACGACTTAATATGAGGCTTTGTTGTTTTATGTTATTATGGACTTACCTTACATCTAAATAATTAGTTCTTTATATGAAAGTGGCTTATTTTTAACACTTACTATCTTAATCTGAGGGTTTCGACGACATTTCGGTTCTTAAAAAGTTATACAACTTTTGTACCAAAATGTGAAATCGGATTTTTATATCATGTTAACCATAGACATGTAGAAAGCTTACACAAGCTTGACAGATGCCCCACAGGATCGCACTCTTTCTATAATATAGTTCGTTATGGAAACCACATACTACACGAATTTACTGGTTAGTTTTAGTATAGAATTTCACAAGCATTAAAATTTGTCCAATCAGAATTTCGGATCATGTCATGATCACACTCTTAAACTCGGTGCCAGCCCCAGATATTGCTAATATTCCTAACAATGCAACTCATTCAAATATTATGTGAGTTGAATTATTAAGTTACTGAATTAGAAAGTAGATTTGGCTGGTTATTTCTTCAGTAGTGTCATAGAGTAAAGTAATTGGTCTATGGTAGTGTGAAGATATAATAGGTACTAAAAAGTAAATACATGGTTGTTATAATATGTATATCTAGGCTCGTCCATGTCGTCAATCTGTAGAGGCGTAGAGCAATGAAACCTGTCGCCTTTCATACAGTAGCATTTTATGGTGCCGAAATAATCTCGTAGGCGGTGACGGAGTGCGGTGGACAAATGGCATAAGGGTTTCATTTTCCTCTACGGCCTACGCCATTACATATGACGACGACATGGGCGCTAGACCAATCTCAACAAAAAGTAAAAAGTGTAGTCATAAAGTGGCAAAGCTTTGTAGGGGATTTTTTTCGAATGGTTTTTATAAAAATTTTGTAAAATTAATTTTAGCGACGAACATGGTGTGGCTCTGCAGTCCGCTTCTTCGCATGCGCCGACCGAGCTATATACCCGGCGCTCGCGCTGCACAGCGGATTGGCTCGACTGTCGTAGAGTGCGGTTTTGGTTTTTCGGTTGCTCGCGATCGGAAACATTGACGCTCATACATCATACATACATCGGTAGTTTTTTAGCTGTTCCTGAGTTCAAGACTTAAGTTAGCATCGCTGCGTGCGGCCTGATACAAGCTCCAGAAGTATGTCGTAACTAACGGTGTAACCGAAGAACCACTACTCTCGTATCAGTTTTCCCCGCATCTGAGAATCGGGTGCTGCATCACATCACAGGACATATCCGAGGACCTTGCCTTACAGAGTTTTAAAGGCAGACCAAGGTGCATTTTCCTCACTATTCTCAAAAAAAAGCCCACCCAGTGCCACAGGCTAATATCTATAGGCCAAGGCCAACCATCCGAAGCCCCGCTCCTTCGCCAAAGCTCCCACCCAACCCAACCCACATCTATGCCCCAAACCCCAATTCCAGTTCACCATTAAAACAGCGCTGTGCTGCACAGCAGTCCCAAAATTGCAGCCCGTCGGTCGGGACGTGGGTCCCGTCGTCACCGACCTCACCACAGAGCAGGACGGCACGATCCTCTACGCGCATTCGCGAAGTCTCAGTGCAACGCTAGGATGCTGGCGCGGCGCATGTCAGAGCGAGAAAGCACTATGCGCACGTGTGATGAAAGCGCGCGTGCGGTACCTCAGTATAGCGCTCGCAGGAAGGTAGTGATTATATTCTCTTTGGCAGGAAGCGCTGGTCGCGTCAGACGCCTCCATAGCATATACATGGGTCAGCGGGGTAAGTTTAACCTCTTATAAGTATGTTAAAAAGTTTAGCACATTACCCAAAAATATATGTTATAGAATGATCTTCATTCTTTCGTTACTAGCGAGGACTTTTTCCCTAAAGGTATAGTTCAGAAAAAAGTATACCGTGGACATCGATTTTTTGTAAAAAACTGGAATAACTACGAAACTAACCGGTTAATTGGTGTAAACGATTTTTTATACTATACTTGAACATAGGTAACTCTATAATCCCTAAGGAGGAATGCTTATTTTATGTTTTTATTGATTGTATATTAATTATTTTCTGTTAGCGGGAGTAGATTTTCGAAACTCTGAATGTATACCCCTATTATACTATTAGTCCAAAATAATCTTGTTAGCGGTGTCGGTCGACGGTGAATAAACGACCTTACTTGGTTCCAAGAGACGTCTCTATAAGTCTATCTATCTACCTATGCTACCTTATTATGCCTACGCTTGTTCGCGAATTTGAACGTAGACAAAAAGGGAAATTGAAATTTAGAATTTCACCAATGATCTAGGACAATAAAAAATCGTGATATTAAAGATTTTCAAAACCTTTTTTCCTCTAGTCGTTCACGTATTTATTACGTGAATTTTTTGCAATTGCTCTACAACTCGTTTTAGTACATTTTGTTAAAAAATCGAATAGTTTAGATAAAATAGTTACCTGAACATCAATTTAAATTAATTGAGTAATCACTGTTTTGGAAATTTAGTAGTTATATACAAAAAAAAATACAAAATGACTTGCTCTTAGCAATATTGCGAAATGACCTTTTTAGGGCGGCTGATCCTGTATGAACTTGTCTGGGTGTGAGTCACCGTATTGTGAGTTGCGAGTTGTGCTTGTGACATAGAACTAGCTGTGAAATACTTTTTTTAACGTGCTCCGTTCGGACTTCGGTCTTTGTCGTACATTAAGTAATTTCTTTTTCGATCCTGATTATTACTGCTATGGCGGAACATTTAGTATAGCAACAATGAAATGCATTTAAAATTGAGTATTGGCTTTGAAGTGAAAGTTTCAAATATCTCTTGAACGATACTTTTATAAGGAATATAATGTCTACAAACTTTTATAGATCATCACAGGCCACAGCCAACCTTTTTTTGATTAGCAGGGGAAACCCATCGCGCTGGATGAGCGCTTCGGAGGTCAGGTGGAAAGCACCCTAGAGCGTATGTGTGACTCTTTCTCACTAAAACCACTTGCAGCTTGCGAAAGCAAAAGCCACATACGGCACAGCTGCATAGGACCAAGCCCAAAACTAACCTAAGCTTAGCACGTAACTTTTAAATAAAGATTCGTTTTATGGCTGGTAAAACGGTGGTACATGTCCCGTCACATATGACAATCATTACCTGTAAATCTCAAACCATTCGGCCTTTCCATTAAGCCCAACACCGGATCTGTCAAGTTTTGAATCACGTGACGTCACAGTATCGCATTCCGTCCCCAAGCTGGTTATATAAAGAAAGCGGCCATGAGCGACCTTGCGCGGTGAAAGGCATTAAGTGGGCAGGCGCACGCGGATCTCTTCCCACGGACCACCGTTATGCGCCCGCGATGGTTTCGGCGATCGCAAAAATGCAATATTAGAGCAACTCGCAGGTAAGTTAGTACAACAATGGAAATGCTCATGAGATTCAAGAATACGTTTACATTAAAGCTCCCGGTTTGGCAACAGCTATCAGTTATCATAAGTCAGAAATCTCATCATAAGCAGGTACACAATGTATCTACAGATCTATTTTAGTTCTAGTTTAGATTATTTTTAGTTGCCTCCCTTTTTATCATAATAGTATTTAGTTTTGAGAATATTTAGCGCATCGGAAGTTGATGGAACCTTGCGGGCGCATCAAAGAGAGATCGCTCTATTGTCTATACATTTTTAGTATGACTGGGTGCCAAATTATATTGTATGGCCGAGATCATAATCGTTACTTATAGCTTGACCACAAGCGCTATACCACGCCTTAGGTATGAGCAGCGCGGCGCAGAAGGGTTACCATGGTTACCGACCGCGCTACACTGACAGTTGGCTGTCAATGTTGACGGCGGTAGTATTGTTACCTGTACAAGCTATAGGCAGTTTCTGATTTTACTAACATTAAACTGTTTTTGCCAATTCAGAGGTGAAAATCTCATCTCCAAACTCTACAAAATATTATAGCAGCCACCGAAACGGCGATGAACATGACATGTTCTAGAATAGTACACAGCACTAAAAAATCTAGACCGGCAATAAGACAAGGATATAACATGGCGTCACTCACATCACGTGCTCAATGACGCACTCAGTACAGGAACGTTTAGAGATGAGCAAAGAAGAAAGTTTTATTTTTACCTCCACCTCTTGATCATGTTTTATGAGTGTGCAAAATCGTTGATTACGTATTAGGACAAAGAAACATGCATAAGTCGACCGTAGAAGGCATAATTTCCTACGAATTTACCATTATCCCAAATTACATTAGTTTTTTCGCAGTTATCCATATTAATATTATACTTAAATTCGAATGTGTGTGTTACCTCCTTACGTCAAAATCGCTAAAGTAGTAGTACTTTGTATCCCGGGAGAGGACATAGGATACTTTTTATCCTTAAAAAAATGCATGGTTCCCGCGCGATAAGCGCACTTTAGCGCAAGGAGTTGCGGTCATCATCTAGTTGAGAAAATGAAATATCTACAGCCGGACATATTATAACCCCCTCGTTTTAATAAAATACACTGTCGTAAAAGGAAATGTTCTAAAATAGCGTTACATCTACAAATTCTTAGTCTAAAACCCATCATTGTAACCAGATACCATTTTATATAAGCTAAATTTTCAAAGTAAGGCTTACCTACAAGTTACAACAGTACCAAATTCTTACAATTTATTTTACTTGAATTTCGGTTAGCAACAGGTAAAACATTTTTTCCACTCTCGACTCACGCATCGCTGAGCTTTCGTTAACTACTTACATATTTTTGATGTCATTTTAAACACGCCATTCGTTAAAAACAAAACACAAGTTTTACGGTTTCAGTTTTTGTTAAAATAAATAAAAAATACCATAAAAATACTGCTTCAATATCCGTAAAAAGATGGCGCGATGGCAATACCAAAATGTAGAGCACTGTTCTGTAAGATCTCTTTATTTTTGGTCCTTTCTCGTAAAAGTTATGAATATTAAAATTATGAATGTATATTACATACTTATTTTATTTTCAAGCAGATGATGGATTACTGAATGATGAGATTAATGGAATCTTGCTATGTCTCTTTAATAATAACTCTATAACGAATACTGTAGCTAATAAGAAAGATAAGTTATAACTATAGCTAGCTCATTATAATATCATTTATATAAAATATATATGATAAACAAAGAAACCATTTTTGTTAAAAAAATGCAACAAATAACAAGTGCAAATATTATTTAGCGATGAAATCACTTTTCATCGGCGAAGCGCAAGATGGCGGTAAGTGGCCTAGAATCCGGACGATTTCCGATTGCCGCCGCGCGAAGCTTAGCAACAGTGCATGAGGTAAAAAAGCGCGGGAAACAGCATTTAAGCGCGGGAATTAATCGTGTTCATACATTTTTTTTTAATTAATCGGCTAATCCACAGATTACGGTGACTATCCGGATCAGAAAGTGTATTGTTTAGTTTGTAATTTTTTCTGCTTACTAGCCTACCCTGAAAGCACAAAAAGAAAATATTATATTTTTTGGAGTTACAAGGGAGGAATTTATGTCACAAAGAGACAGAAAATCTGGAACGGCTTTTAAGTCCGCCGAGTTACATAAAGGCTTCATAATTTCCTAGCCAAGAATGTAGATATAGCCAGAACAGGGCCATCATTTCGGACAATAGTGATCGGCGCGTGCGGCCGTCAACCCGGATGTGGCCGTATGACGTAAGGCAGCCTTCCTCTCCCCCCGCGCCGACCGCGCCGCCCCTCACCCCCGCGCTGGCCGTGCGCGGCGAATGCAGTCGTCTGGCCGGCCGTCTGTGCCCTTCCGACGCCTTAGCTCGGTAATTGCATCGGCTATTTATAAATTTTATCAGCCGTCCCGATACTAAATTATTGGAAATTACAATCTATTAACGTCAAATGGCGATAAATCGACGATTTTAATGGATTGAGGAGTCGTTATATTGACTCTACGTTAGTCAAGAAACCTAGTCATTACAGGTTGCAATGATACTTGACAATACGTTTACCTGCTGGCACTAATTTTGTTATTTTCTATAACCGGAATCGTTAGTTTTTACTTTCGATGATTTTGCACGTTCGTGGCATCTATAATTCTATTCCTGGCAATATTTCCCTACCTCTTTCCTTCCACTTTCCATCTCCATCACTGACTTTAATCCAGGCTTCTTTATAATCAGATAAATACCAAGCTTCTTTGCAATCAGCTTATGAACCATGGTAATACCATACGTTCTTTACAACTATACATTTGAATAGTATAATTAGGAAATATATTTTATAAATTCATTCCCCACAATATGATCTTAAATCACACCCCTTTTATGCCACAACTCAAAAAAAACGCAAAGTAAAAGGCCTTTCAGGTTATGGCATCATTATACATTATTAGACTGTTCGAGACTTTTAATTAGCCAGATATGAAATAAAATAATTGATGTAACGTTACCCCGGGGCTCGTCACGGTCTGAGGCAAGGCCGTTGACGCTACTGCATTACTTAAATCCGTCGTAAAAGCCGAAGATAAGCCGACATTCTATCCCAAAAGCTTACTAAGGCTAGCCTACGTACAAGACAGCCATATTTTGTTGCTATGTGTCATCTAATGCATGGTTTACGGAGTGGTTATTTAGTAATCTTGTTGCGTGATTTCTGAGGTTTTTTGACTTGAGTTTATGCGCTTGCTAGCGATGATTGGTTACCATCAAAATAAACATACATTCAACAGCTTTGTAGAAAATATAATGTCTGGCCTCCTGCAAAAGTCAAAACTTTGGAATTTGGCGTAAAAGTAACATAACTCTTTTAAATTAATATTTTAAAATTATAAGTAATAACTGATATGTTTTATTTTCTGAAAATAACATTCAAAAATCAAAATAAATAAATAGAATAAAAAACTCTTTATTCAAACAAAAAATTCAAATATAGAGAAAGACTAGAGATTTGTTTTAAAAATAAAATAGTCATCGCCTCTACTAACTAGTAACTGTGGTTTGCATTACCAGTTCAATTAATCTACTATAATTGACATAAATGTTAGTAACTCAATTACAATAACTCCCTTCTAAGTAGTGGGACATATCTCTCAAGCTGCCGGCCAGTCCAAACAACATTCTGAAAGATGGCAACACTAATCATCGGTGAAACGCTACACGCAACCCGATGAATCAGCTCTCGCAACCTCCGGGAAACGTCACACGAAATACACCACAATTCTTATAATAATAAGAATCATTATTGCCTGTATAGACTGCCGTACATTTCATGGTTATTACCAAGGAATAATTGCAAGGTAACCCAGTTTAACATGTGTATCGACATATCTGTAGTTAAGTAAGAAATTGTTATTATTATTCAATAAAAGTTGAAACCAATAATCTGTCATGAAAACATAGCCGATTATTGCGAGGAAAGTTCAACAGTCATGTAAAGTCCTTACGTAAGGGAGTTTTTACAATCCGGTAATAAGTAATGCCTTTCATTTCAATAGTATAAATAATTGAATTATAACAATGCTGAATAATTATTTAGAGAGTTGTAATTATACAGTGTGATTGGCGATGCCGATGAAACGAGAGCGTCAAGTTTGTCACTTCGTTAAGTAAGCGACTTTTCTTGTCGAGATTCTAAGACGCATTCACAGTTATTTTACTTCTAACAGCATCTTTATAAGAATTGCATTAGCAACTAATCTCAGAGATTTTTTAGATTTTTTTATTCGGGTTCTCAGTCACAACCGACGAGCTCCAGCTTAATGCCTACTGAATACTGACCGGTTGGCATTCCCTAAGGCCGAACTTAACAATTTGGCTTATATATCAATGTTTGTTTGTGATTTTTGCACTTCAGAAGACCTCTTTTCCTCTACATCTTCTTCTCTACATTTGGCTAAATGAAGTTAAAATTTACCCGATTAACTGCTAATATTAGAAAATACCTAAAATATCTTATATTCTGAACAATGTTATTAATGGCGGGAAAATGTAAAGCTGGGACAATAACATCTACAGCGCTTACATCACCTATTGGACATTAGACATCGTGAATAAATAGGACCTCATTTTATTTAACAGTCTGATGAATCATGGGACCTGTTTGTTGTCAACCTGTATTTTCTTTTCAAGCCTGGCTAAATCTTGTTGTTTTTTAATGTCCAGCAGTTGCAAATTCCAGTAGGCAATAAGTATATTTTAAGCGAAATAAGCGGCCAAGTGCGAGGCGGACTTGCTCATGAAGGGTTCTGTAGAAGCAATTAGGTAGAATTTGTTATGAAATTATATATATATAAATAGCACTTTTTAAAATTTTATTACTTCTATATATACGAGTACATTAACTATAAATGTGCCGGATTCATAAGGCTTTCTTTTGCCATTAGGCTGCGAACCTAAAAAACAAAATGAGAGGAAAAATTGTTGCGATCTTCGATAGCGTGCCTAATCGAATCGATCCAGCTGATCTAGCCGTATACTAGCCATAAGAGGAAGTGTCGGCTAGCCGTCTCCGGCTAAACGACAACGGTACCGGCTAAGGGCGGGCCTGAATGTTGCTCAACTAGTTTCTCCTGAACGGAATGTCACTTACATGTATCGGACCGCTTAATCACTGGATCATGATCACTCGGACAAATAAATCGCTTCATGTCACGTCTACATTGGCACATGCCAAGGTTTGCATGTTCAGGTTTTTCGATAAATCCGGTAATCACTTTTCTTTACTTACAAAACCGGTAATGACTAACCAATTTCGTTAATACATTGGCGCTTGGGCACTCAGGTTATTTTAACAAAATATACGCTATGCGTAAAAGTATTGCTCCCAAAATACTTAAATGTCGCGAAACTGTAGCGTACTTATCCTTTTAAATGAGACGACATGCGTCAATGTTAATTTTAATGAACATGTAGTTAGAGTGGCGGTCGGAAGACATAATGGGCGCACGGCGTGACGGCTAGCGGCTCCAACATGGTGGCGACTGTTCGGCGGTCACTCACCCATCGGCAACCTCACCCGCGCTGCGCCCGCGCATCTCGTGTGCCAAATTATTGTCAATAATTTGGCAGAATCTATGACCATATCATGGGTATTGCATTATCAGGACAGTTGATGACCATATTGCAGATGTAATAGTTAGTCGTGTAATGTCAAAACCAGATCGTGACTTTTGGCATATTCAGAAAATTAATTTCCTCGAAGGTACACAAACTAAGCTTGTAACAGCATGGAGTACTCATATATTCTTTATCTTTGTAGATAGGGAGGTAACGAGTAGCTGGTTTAGCAGCAAAATGCTAAATGGTCTACTTAACTCACAATGATGTTGTCCTAATAAGTGCCACATATTATGTTATCAACAAAATACCTGACATCTAAAGTATGCAAAATCTGTAAAATAAGTTGTGGACAGCCTAACCTATACTTATTAGGAAGTGGTAGACCAGGCACTTAACGTTATAAGTATGTTATTTGGAAATTAATAAGCGAGAGTGGAGTATAAGGGCATTACTATTAAGAAAAATGTAGAGTATCTATATGTACATATGAGATCAACAGTTTTTTGACGGCAATTACGAGTAGTTTATATTCATTATTAGTAATTAAATTAAAAATCTTTTGGGAAGTTGATTATAACTCTGCTTTGCTCTGAATCACGTGCGTGACTTTATTTGAAAGCTCTATGTTTAAAACCATTCATTAATAATTATAATGGAAAGTTTCTCTACTAACTCTTATAATCGTAGAGACAGCTACGGTTCGGAGCTTTCCTAAATTTTCTTCTGTTGTTACTAATAACTACAACTAAATAGTAATAGAAGAAGAATATTCTTCTATCAAATGAATTAGCAAAAGAATATTATCATTAATTAATACCCATTACATATAAATTATATCATTAATGAGTTGAAAATTGGTTCGCATGTAAAAAACGCGACAAAAAAGTGCGCCGACTGACTGACTGCTTTTTTATGTAAATAAGGCATGAGCTGTCACTTCTTGGAAGCGCTGGGGGCAGGGTTACATTCATACAGACTGTAGGAGGCGTGTTTGTTAGCCTCCAGGCTGTTTACTTTTAATGTTATAACAATTTAGGCTGTCCTTCCATCCCAATGGCCGTTTGTCCAACGGCCGCTGTCACCGTCAACGAGATTATTTTATAGAGTAAAAATGCCACTACATGACATAGGCGATAGGTTTCATTTTGTTCTTCGCCACTACAGATCGGCGACGACATGGACGCTAGAGCAACGCCGCTAGAAAATGAAACCTTTGTCCTGTGGAATGGAACGTGGTGGCCAAAGGAAGATCTTCCGACCGAGAGTGGTGGTCACGGTCAAGCCGAAGCCCACGTGATACTTTTAAGATATCGTATATATACCGCCGTGTTTCGGGAACTTCGATAGCGCGATGCAGGATTATTACGCTTAATGTGGGTACCGCCACAGTCCTACAGTGGCCTTTTATATGTCCAAAATAATCTCATTAACGGTGACGGCCTTCGATGGACAAACGACCTAAGGCCGTTCAAATGTTTTTTACCCGGGACCCAGGACTCAAGAGGTTAGTTTGTTTAGTAATAGTTTAAATATCCTAGCAAGCTGACCAGCCCTCCTAGACAAGTGGCAGGCGAATATCGTTTACGAAAATCGATTGACGTGTTTTTGTATGGGATTGACATTTTCGAACGACGACTAGATTGAGTGATTTTTCGTTTGTCAATGTCAATTCCATACATAAACACGCCAAGCGATTTTCGTAAACGATAATCGCTTGCCACTTGTCTACGGGGACTGGTTTGGAATAACAACATTTTTAATTTGTGATTGTTAACTATAAATTCGCAAGGGTCGGTAACACGACGAGTGAGGTCCTAAGACCGTAAGGTCTTAAATCGCGAATTCGGTCGGAGATAGCCTACATTCTCCTTAAATACTCTGACGTAATTCATATCATGCTGTAGGACCGTCTAGGGACTACTTTACTAGCCTGGTAACATGATAAAATGTAGTTAAATCTTACAATTCGGTATTTTGTTCATTTACCTTTTTCTATCAAGTAACGCGTCTACACTCTACAGTCAGAGTGTCGAGTGCAAGTTTTTGTCACATTCGACAGTAAACGCGTTTCGCGTTTACTAAGATTGTATATGGGATTTGAAGAAAAATCTCACACTCGGTACTCTGACCTCTTATGTTTTTAAAGTCAGCTAAAATAAGCAGTCACAAGTGAACCATCTCTCATTACCTAGAAGAACCATATAAACCATATAATTTTACTAGACTTTCTAACAAGGTGAATTTGCTTCTTCATAATAATCATTAGTACATGAGTCATTACACATTTTGACAGGAAATGTGACTCTCAGGTTTCTCTTACTTTGAGCCTTAGTTAAGGTTACGTACGCAGCACTGCTATGGCCGATGCCACCGTCTAAGAGCTACATATTTTATAGTATATTTTTAAATAACAACAACAACTTTCATAACATCGCACACGTCAGCAACTTAACACATCATGCTACGTAATGATATTACGAAGTAGAGTGGCTATAATTTCTATCAATGATTATAATTCTTGAATGATAACATAATAATCTTCAGGTAAAATCACGATAGAGGTCGATAATGACATTTACCGAGTTCTTTGTTCCGAGGTTGTATCGGTGAGTCAGAGTTAGGGGGCGGCATGTAGGGCGCTACGCCCGGCCCTGTCCCGCCTCTTTGCGGCTGACGCGCCATTTTGTTTTTTTAATCCGCGTCAGTCCTAATATGTTGTCAAACACAGCCAAGTATTCGGAGGCTTATTGAGTAGCGGTATTGGGCACTAAAATCTTGACTGGGTGTTCTAATTTTGAATAATTTTATCGTATGTGGTTATATGGAAATAAAGATATTTTCTTCTCAGCTAATTGAGCATGTACACGAAATGTTTTATCCACGGAAACCGCGTACTTGGCCGTGATGTAAGCTCGTTCCTCCTTACCTTAAGCAGACAATAATTAAATTATCAAGATTAAAGGAAAATACTTTCTGGGCATGCTTTAGAATTAACATCCTTCCTTCGTATACAATTAACATAATACATATTACAAATTATAATAGACTTGAATTTCACATAGTTGCCAAGCACATATAATGTTTGTTTTAAATATGTGTCTGACCTTACAAGGTTATATTTTTTGTTTTATTGAGCCGGTTTTGTATCGTACGGATACATTTAACATCCAACTGAAAGGAAATCAAAGATCGAATTGATCGCAAACTTATGATAATTGTAGAATATTTTATTACGTGAGAAAGTCATTAAAAGATCTACATATTTTGGTAGTTTGGTTGGACGTCCTGCATATATGCAATAGGTACATGTGACTTTTTAACCTTATCTAATAAGCAATTTACCTAACGTAATTATCAGGCAAGGACAAGACATTATAATAACTCCCACACTGATTTCGGTGACGGTGGCCGGTTTCATTGAAACCAGACCTGTCACGCAGGAGTAATTTTATAAAGCCCAAGTGTGTACGAAGTACACAATAGCACTCTCTCTTCCTTTACTCTCTTAACCCAGAGGAACGAATGACCGACACGACTGGCGAGAGGTCGGGCGCAGCCTCAACTTTTTTACATCCTGCTCATCCGACGCACGGATCATTCAGATTTGAGAGAACCTGCATTGTCCTAACCAAACCTGGCTAAATAACATGTTTCCAACGAATCGGGAATCGAACCACCCACGACTTCCGGGTCAAGAGCAGAGCTCTGTACCACTAGACCACGGAGATGTCAACAAGACATTATGTAACTATACCAAACTATACCAACTGTATACACAGTAAAGATTTTGTTAAAGAGTAGAGTAAAGATCTTGGATAATTTTTCAGTGTAAAAAGGGAACTTGAGAAGTGTCCTACGGTCCAGCGAGGCCATACTAGCTACAGCTATAAAACAAATTGCTTTCGTTTGCTAGTCCAATGTACCTCCCATATTTGCTAACGGTTTTCAATGTACCTCAACAGGTTTGACAGAAATCCCAAGAAATCGTCTCATCTATCCAGCGGCGCCATTTGCAGTATTACGCTCGGGACGAAAGAAATTAATAGTGATCGAAACTACTCCCAATGTGATTCTCTAATCATGTATTATTTTAAAGGGATCTAAATCATGATCATTGAGCAAAAAAAGTTTTGTCTATCCAGAGGGGCCATTTTTAACCTGACTACATACGAACAAAACAAGTGCACCATATTATTACCTATTACCAATGTACCGCCGAGATTTTCACATTTTATATTAACTTGTTTTGTTCGTATGTAATCTGCAGCCTAATTCACGATGCGATTCCGCGCGGAAACGGAAACGTTCTTACGGAAACTCCTGGCACTTTTTAACAGAAGATTCCGAAATCGGGAGGGTCATGGGGGCCATGACCCCCCCCCCCCCGGCGGATCCCAGATATGCAGAACCTAGGTAAATCAGTACTTAGTGAAAATTGTTAAACATAATGTTTTATTAATTTTTGTCACCACATACATTTTATTTCTGGTACTTTCAATATTCAATTTATATAATATGGATATTTAATTTTATTTACAAACGTTAATTCGGGAACGAATGCCACCGCATAACTGCCTCAGGCTTTTAAATTTAAATGTATTTACGATAAATAATATTAAAAATATATTTTTAAACTATTAAGTTAATTTTTATAAAGCTTGTTTTTATGAATTATTTTTTGATATTTTTTAATTTTTTAACTTTTAGTTCGTCTTAGACTACAAATCGGCTTACTTTTTAACCGACTTCTAAAAACGAGGAGGTTATATGTTCGGTTGTGGATATTTTTTTTTATGTATGTTCAACCATAGCTCCGCCGTTTGCGGATTTTTAAATTTTTTCTTTGCTGTATAGAGTATTGTTCCGAATAGGTCCCATATTCACCATGGTGGTGGCTGATGATGGAAACCATGAGTAATCGAGGGAACTCCTCGAAATTTGTATGGAAACATATAGTGATTTTGGTTTCCCTAGAAGCGTCCC
>JAOTAV010033596.1:0-19501 GCA_026546445.1 Cyclargus thomasi
AGCTCAGGTACACAATATAAAGTAGTGCATCATTTCTACGCTAAGGCGGTACGAAGTTCGCCGGGTCAGCTAGTTTTAATATATTTATAATACTAGCGAAAAAGTACAGCTTTTTTAGGACTCGCAAGATTTTTAGACTACATTTTTTTTAAATTAATGGGTTCTGAATACAATATGCAGATACTCAGTTCGTTTAACTAAACGATGGTTTTGACGCTATCTATGAGTCGAAACGTGCAACTGTAAGGATAGTTTAACTTTACAGTTGCACATCTCAACTCATAGATGGCGTTAGTAGTACAACATGATTTTTTAAACACATCTACACATGTGCTCAAATTGCAATACTGAAGCTCAAACGTCTCAAAGCCCATATAGTTTTTCTGTAAATACCATCCATACCATATATATAGCAGAGATCCACTTTACACACCACAGAACCCACTTTAGCTCCGATCGGTATTTGGATATGTGGTCAAATTTTCGTAGACCAAAAATAAATCGGATATACAGATTTTGCAGGCGTTCCAGGGAAGAAAGAAGATGCTCGTTATGGTCACTGTAGCAGACATCTGCGTAATATAAGATTGGAAAGAGAAGAGCGTGGACTAATGAGATTTTGTTCGATACAGGAAGAAAGTTGTATTTATTTGGGCAATCACGTTGGAAACTGAGGAGATCTTACTAATGACTTAGATAACAGAATACTTTTTATCCTATGGAAGCATATTTATATGATGATATAAATTATTATTTAGTATATACTAATCCATATCACTATATTATAAAATCCTTTGTCCTGAACTATATGCGTTTAGGAATCAACGTACATAAACCTAAACCACTGATCGTAGAAACATAAAATTTTATTGTTTTCCGTATGATAAAGGTGAGTAAAAAGAAGGCATTTTCTGAAATTTACCTCCTAAGAGAAAAAGGGGGGTTAAAGTTAGTATGGAAAACCGTGGTTCAATCTGTTCCAATATTTGTAAAAACATTGTTTGATACATTTTATGCAAGTTTTAATTCATAGTTCTTCGAATATCTAATATTATAAATACAAAATGTATTATATGTAATGTATAATATTTGATCAATAAGTGTAAAAAAAGTACCTAGGTGACAAAACTTTAATGATCGTATGTGTCGTATCGCTCGGGCGCTTGGCCATACAAATCACGAATTTTTTTTTCGCTTTTAGTGCTGCTATTTTCACAGCAAACTCTATATTAGGGTCATGATATAGAGTCCACTGTGAAAGTTTGCCCTAAATGTACACATTACAAATAGTATATACACGTTACAAAAAAAATACATAGTATATACACATTACAAAAAAAAATCGCTTTTAACGCTGCAACTTTCACAGTGAACTATATATCGGGGACACATAAGATCCATAAAGTTTTATCACTTACTTTTGTTACACTCTGTAGAGTTACTTTAGGTCCCGGGGAAAGACATAGAATACTATTATCCCGGAAAAATGTACGGTTCATTTTGTGCAACAGAGTTGCGGGCATCGTTTAGTATATTATAGGTAACAACGCTTAATCATCATCATGATGAGCATAACTAGCTGTATATTTTACCAATAACTAGTTCTGAGAACTACGCTCTTTACTTTAATCTATATGAGAAGTAGGAAATCTCTAGTTGTGCCAAAACACACACTTACTTCCGCGTCATAGTAAACATCTTCCGGAGGCGGTGAAAGCCTCGAGACTTCTATTATTGTTGTATACTAAGCACTTGAGAATACTGTGAAAAATATTACTGTTTCCTAGTTCCTACGCATTTTAGAGGTTATAAAATATGCAGGTTCGAACCCTGGTAAAGGCGTGTACCAATGAGACATTTTCCGATCTCAAGTATATAATACGGATGCTCGTTGCCGTGGGAGAGTCATGCTACGACACGAATGGGCCGGTTCGACAGGATTGTTACCACGGCCTCACAGAAAACTGGCATGAAACGGCGGTGTGCTGTGTTTCGTTCAGTGAGTTTACCGGTAGTCCAACTTCCCTAATCCCTATTCCCCAATAAAAGCCGGCAACGCAACTCTTTGCAACTCTTTGGATGTCGCGAGTCTCAATGGGTGACGGCAGTTGCTTTCCATCAGCTAACCCGTCTGCTCGCTTGCCCCTAAAATATAAAAACTAGCCTGTGATTCTAAAATCGGTGAAAATATGATTTTTTGGAAACACGGTGCTTTTTCAAAGCAGTCTTATGTAGTTCATCTTTTCAACTAAGTTTATGCCAAAATCAATTGGTTGTTTAGTTAAGGCGTGAAGAAAGGACAAACAAACACACTTTCCTATTTATACGTTATGTCCCTAAAATATATATTTTTACGCAATTTTTAAATCCCACGCGAGTGAAGTCGCAAGCAAAAACTAGTAATTCCAAAAGCAGCATATTTTTCTATTGCAACCACATTTTACATAAAAACTTATTTAAAAGTTGGATAAACAAAAAACATTTATTTCAAATTACTGTTGACTAGCGCCATCTAGCTAGGAATTGTTGCGTCCTTACAGAACCTAACTCTCTATTTGAATTTCAGTAAATCGGGATGGTACCCAAAATAATTTGGTTCCCTTGGTTGCTTAGGGCAATGGGGGTTTACCATCTCATAGTAAAAATGTGATACAGTATCACCGCACTAACACTGCATAAGCAAATAAATGAAAGTTAAAAAATGATTTTAAAACAAACAAATTTTAAAATAAATGTTGAATTTAAAGAGTGCTTGGCAAGACAATTCCTATGAGCCTAAACTCGATAGGTGTACGTTGTTTCAACTCTGAGATGCCATGACCTGCAACTTTCACCTTCACAATTCACATTTGTATAGGAGTTTGTATATAAAGACTTAATTTCTGTTCTGGAACCATAATAAAACAAATGATTCATTCTACAACTAAGTTGGCAAAGGAAAAAGGCGATAGGGTATTGAAACAATGAAAATTACAAATAGAAAATTATAATTTATTCGAATAGAACTACAGTCAATATAAAAAAAACTAATTTTTGAGTATAATCGAGTATAAACGATACTTTAAGAACACGATTTCGAACAAAATATACAAAACACACGTGGATCCTGGAATGTTAAGACTTTGTCGACAATTACACCATATTGGCTACATCTTGAAACTCCAACATACAGTTTCGTTTTAGTCGACAAAAATCACAGAAATTTGTATTGGACGCAAAAATAAACGTACTTATACAATATGTCTAAAATACATAGAGAGCGTATAGACAAGTTTAAAGTTAAAAAAAACACTTCAGAGACACATTTCCGAGATTTCGTTGTTACATAAAATACTAGCGAAATATAAAAATAAATGTTAATATAACCCATTTAATTAATTAATAAAAAGATACCTTAAGATGTAATAAACTGTAATTTAGATACCCTCGTCGTAGAAATACTAAAACGAAAATTTGTACTTCTTAAAAAGTCTATGATTATATTATGTCTCCTAACCTATTAATTATATTTGAGAAGAATAAATATTAAAAAAAAAATTAAAACTTGAGAAGTCTTTTCTTTATGGCAAACCAACAATTCTGGATAATTTCGAACCATCCAAGAAATTCACTCATGGGAAGACGCAGTGCCTATGTAAATCTGCTGCGTTATCGACATAGCCCGACTAAATAACGTAGGTCTGTTACACCTATGAATCAATCTCTTCGATAGTAACAACAGTACATCCGATGTCCAACCTGATGAGTGCACAACCTGTTATACGTCCGAAGGCTACAGCCATTGGAACTATCCCTACACTTTTAGCAGCCTACTATTAAATACTTAGAGGGCCGAATATAAATTGCAATCTTATACGACCTCTACAAGTCGGCCATGATGGACGAATGCAGGCGTTTACGAACCCGCATAGGCGACATGAAGAGAATCCTTTATAAGGACCAATGAACCGGGAGAATTTAAAGCGTGTTTTGATATAACAAGGTCTTCGCATTTAACCAACTTTACTCTCACTTTCTACTTGTGAGTGAATTTTCAAAACTCGGAGATAATTTGAAGATTCACTCTTAAGTCTCATAACACAAAGCTTACATTTGAAAGCCTTTTGGAAGTACAGTACAAAGTAGGTACAATAAAGACCATCGCTATTCGTGAAACAATTGCAATCTAACATCGGCCTTTGTAGCGGCCTTGGGCCAAGATCTACGTATATTCTCCAACAGATCGCTTTCCGATTCTTAACTGAATGACACACTATAAAATTTGTAAAACCTTGCGTGTGTTCCGATACATAAACCAGCGTATTGGAAAGCGCCCTTGTCAAAACGCAAAGCCATATAATGCTGGTGTGCCACCATTGCTATGGCGAGACAAGCGTAAAGTATCAGTAAAATCCAAAGACGTTAGAAAAGAATTTATAATATCAAACTAAATTGAGTTGAAATTAATTCCGTTAGGAATTCAACAATCATGACGTCAAAAACCAGTAAACTGGGTTACATTTCGGAACGCACACCCCATAATTGCCCGCGTGACGCTTTACCTTATCACATTTGACATAACAGCAGCCTTTAGTTTACTTGAGATTCGATCTCTTCTCGGACGAAAAATATCACTGCACATCTCTCTAAAGCCCTACCATCCAAGTACTGGCCAATCAAGAAATACTTAATATTAAAACATGAATTCAATTGGAATATATCACTAAATGTTTATCGTAACGTTATAACGCGCTATGGCTTTTGTTCTTAGATCTCAAGTCACATCAATGACCAGCTGTCTTACTCGAGGATTGAAATTTGGTTTGACCATTCTATTTAATAAAGCTCTCAAAACTTATTGGCAAACTGTATCAGTTCATAATCAGAATATTATTAGTCCGTATATCGTCGGTAATTACGACTAACATATAACTTAGGGTCAATTCACACCGCCAGACGACTATTAAATTGACTTTATATGAAGTATTAAATTGATTTCAATTGCGTGAGTTGTTCGTCAATTTCATACACAATTTTGAAATGCACCTACGCGTCGCGTCGCGTTGTGGTGTGAATTGACGAATTACTATGTCGCAATAAGCGAAGATAAAGGATCATCCATAAAGTACGTAATTTCACCATCTTTAGACCCCTTCCCCCCCCTTGTCACAGGTAGTCACATTTCTGAGACCCCCCTCCCCATTGTGACATCACGACTCCCACCTCGCCCCCTTGTCACACCATGTCACATTTTGTCGACCCCCTTCCTCACCGCCTTTAGGCTTGACGTACTTTACGAATGGTCCCCAACATAGCTAAAGGCTAAGTACCACTTTTTTTTTAAAGTTTGCGTGCCGTTATAACGCAGATAAACAGCAAATATGTATGGAATTATCACAAACATAGATGAATATCAGATCTATCTTCCTAAATTCATTATAATAATTGCAGTGTAAATATAAAATCGTAGATTTGAAAATATAAGACAGCGAAAGGAGAGCTAAGTTACATTTCGGATGGACCAAGAATGATATTAATATTCAGTAGCACAACTGGAGGTTTTTTTTAATTATAAAATGAAATGAATAACATGTTCGATCATTTCAACCGACTTCCGAAATAGGTGGAGGTTTCTCAATTCGACCGTACATATATGATTATTTTTTATATAAGACAGAAAATATAAAATTTGTTTTAATTTTCTAAGTTAAAATTAAATTAGCATAGCGTGCACTTAGCTTGAGCGGTCTTAAGGTAGCTCTCCTAATCCTTGCGGCACGTGATCGCGACCGACAATTTTTTTAACAAAATTATTTATGAACAAGGTTAGGCTTCATTTCGCTTTACGTCACTACAAACATCTGTGGAGGCATCTGTCCTTAGACCAATGAAATCGAACCTAACTTGGTATAACGGAAACCTCTATTGTGTATCCCGTGACCCTGCCTGAAGCAGAATGGAATTTTGGGGGTTTTAGTATTTCACCCAAGTGAACCTCGACAGACTGCCGGGAACATCTCCCAAACGAAAAAAAGGTCACATATGGGACGGCAGAAATAAAGTGGCATACACTCATAAACTACTAGAGCATCAATAGTAATATCATTCTTGGTAGTTTATGTATAGGTACTAAACATACATTAACATCTAGACTACACACATAATATATATGGCGTACACAAAGTTATACATTATACATGATTACACCTATGTAGAACAATGGATGTACGAGATTGTATGGAGGTAAATTTCATCTTACATACTATAGAATACGTACCTAAAAATGTCATGGTATATGACCAGTACATAAATATTTGAGCACATTCAAAATAGATATAAGACGAGAGGCCTTTACGTTGCTAAATCTAATGTTTGAATTGTCACCACGGTGCATTATATGGACACCTATTACAACCTACTGCGTAACGGTGACTTATTCTACTGAATTTTGCGACATTGATGCAGCTTGATTCTTTTCGATCTAGTAAGATTCATATAGCCATATCAGAGAACAATTCTTGCTTATGAAATGTCTAAACGTTTTTAAAACGTATGAGAGACGAGTCGCATAAAATAGTAGAATCGGTACCGTTCTAAACCTACGTTTGGGAATGTAGACATAATTACAAAACTATTTTTGTTCATTTAAATTCGTGTACAGTTAATATTAGTTGCAATCCAGAATGTGAAATAGAATAGTATCACAATAGATTAGAGCAGGATTTCTCAACCAGTAGGGCACAATAAAATTAGATAAATGATATTTTATTAGCAGTAAAAATATTGAGGGGTTGTTAAACTATTATTTATAGCCCGAGCTAAGATAAAATGGTTGGGAAACCCTGCGTTAGAGATTACAATCCATACATGGCATAGTCATCTTAAAATTACTATGTTATATTAAAATGCATAATTGATTAGTACGATTAGGTATATAATTGATTGATAGACATGTAATTGATTCTTTATAGTATCAATTACATATTTTGTAACCGTCTATTCTAAATTTATTCCGAGAAGAATACATCCGATGCCACCAACTACGTAGAATTGATTAAATATCGTTGGCACAACACGAAAAATAGTATAAAATTACATTACAGACGTTAAAATAAAAGGACAATAAATTAAAAAATATATCCAAAAATTCCTGCCATCTAAAGGTGGCTTGACATAAGGTATTTATCATTAAAATAGTAGCACGACGGCCACGCGAATTTTGATGATGCGCTTTTAGCAATGTCCACACACCCTTAAAAATCAATGTATTTACACAGAAAGCTATCCAAGTCTTAAAGTCGCGACAGATACAAAAGGTGATTAAAAAGTAATGCGCCACGTAAATATATTTATCAGTAAAGAGGCTAAAGTATAAAAATAAAAAAACTATTGAATAGGAATAGTTAAAAAATCATTCTGAATTACAAAAAACATTACAAATTCATGCGTATAGTTGACACAATATTACAAGCATGACTATTTGGCCATAAATACTGAGTATTAATAAGACCGAAAAACCCACAACTTAAACATAAATGAGCTGCAAATGAACCGCTTTACGATGGTGATGTGGTGACTACCACCGTCACTGACATTGGTACAAGAGCATTGGTATAAAAAAATTTGGTAAAAAATTTAATAAACACTAAAATCTAACATTAATAGCTACCAAAAATATATGGAATGTAAACATCGCAATAATCTCATAGAATATCATCAAATAATGTTATGACAAGAGCTTACAGTTAGTATTATAAAATAATAATTAAAAGTACTTTATAAGAAACCATTAGCCGAGATATATGTTATAGAAATGCAGTCATAAACATAAACCATATTTAATCTGCTATGTTACCAATAAAATAAAAGATATTACAACACGTTGCGTCTTTCATATCGATATTCAAGATAAACATAGCAAAATGTTTATGTATTGTTCGTTACAAAACATATCTCGACTAGCGAAATCCCAATAGACAGATTATGCAAGCTTATACCTAGTGGAATGTTAGTTCTATTAACCCTTACAATAATGGTTAGAAATACCCAAACCTCGATAAAATAAATCTTAAAAAAAAACGCGTTACAGGTGTATAAACGTCAGACCTTACATATCCGAAATCTTACAACTATTTGGAGGTACTATATAGTCACAACTTTATATTGAGCTCCCAGTGTAAAAAATTCAGAGACAAGAAATAGATTATGATAGATATGAGGATTTTATAAGCCTTGACGGTAATTCTTAAGTTATAACATTTAGTAGAAAAGAAAATTCTCTATAAGGCAAAAGAGATAAGACGAGGAATGATAATTGGAATGTCTAAAATTATAGTATAATATTTTGTCAAGGGTTATAACAAATCCTTTTAAGAACGATGGGATGAAATTTCAATTAAAGCTACGTCTGACGCAAAATCAAAACATCAAATTATTTTTACATTCAAATGCTTTTGCGTATTCCATAGATAACAAACTAGAATATAATAATTGGTGGAATCTAAAAATATCCAAATGATCCTAAAATAAACTTCATTATGATTTTACTGATTGTTATCGACGAGAACCGGTATCGGAGAAGATCTTATTTTCCTCAAAATATAATTTGAAAACATGATTAGCCAACTCGGCTGAATAAGTCATACGTCTGGTGGTGAATACGCAAAGCATTTAAAACAACAATCTGACATAAATAATGAAAAAAATAATGAAATAGTCTAACTGTAATCGGTAAAACAGTCCCTTAGTCTATCAACAACTTTATTTGACAGATTTTGTATGGAGAATCTGTCAAAATAGTTGTGGATAGCCCAACAGAAACTTAGTAAGCGGTGATACAGGCCCTTAAAATAGTAAATATGGAGCGTAAAGTGGAATGTATACTTGAGCTGCTTCTGTAAACTAGCTAAGACTCGTCGTTTTAAGATAATAAATAATATATTTTGTTCCAGTTTGTCTATTGAAAACCTTCAAGTTTTTAAACAAACTCACACCTAAATCATATCAAATATTGAGTATTTAAACAATATATTCTTACAGTTCCCCCGACTTCGCGTCGTCGAACCTGAGGTACCAAATCAATATAATTATCAACTATTCTGTTTCCGAATATTTCAAACACAGTTTGTGTATGCCATTTCTCGGACTAAATAATTGTACGTTAAAAAAAAACTCTCCAAAAAAATGTTACTAATATGATCTTAAAATAAACTCTTACAAACACTAAGTAAAGCATATGTTTTATAAATGAATATTATACACAATATAATATTTTGTACTGTAAGGTTATGCTTCTAAAATTGTGTGCTATATAGCACCTAGACAGTTCAGCATAATCTAATAAAATTTGTGTGGTGTAAATTTTGTACATTCACTGTAATGGCAACAAAAACCCCGTCGGGTGAATTGTACATTGACATAAATTCGACAAAACACAATTGAACGGTATAATTGACTTAAATGCAATCAAAAATAATATTATGTCGATTCAAAAAACATCCCATTAAGTTAAAAAAAAATCGGGTGTATAATACATCTATGAACAGTACACAAATAAACGATTGACTTATTGTTCAAGGCGGCATAAACCGTGTCTTAAAAACTATTTGATTAACAGGGTGTACGCTTTTTAACTTTTATGACAAAATGACAAAACGGTATCTCATCTAAAGTAAAATTTTCTTTTATCTCTACTTACGTCAGATAAAAGGGAGTTCGATTTCGGAGAAGGAATGATGTTCAACATAAAAGAAGCAAAAGTACACACCCTGTAAAAGCATACAGATTTTTGCAATATTTTCATGTATCAGTCTTTGGAAATTACGTGGTGGAATGTCTATATAAATTCAACCTTCGCTTATCAGAGAGACAAAATTTACTTATTATTGATGACGTCCAATCAGATTTAAGAAGTGTCTTAAAGTAGTTGTTAGACAGTAATTTCAAAGCATAATTAAATTCGGTTTAATGCAAATCAACTCTGATTGGTCGTTGAAATCACACAAGTATAGCTACAGCCCTTAAAAAAGGAGGGATACAAAAAGATACAGACGCACTTAAAGATTTGTCGATTACTTAAGTTTGTTGTAGGAGTACTGTGACATACTGTGACGGGGGCCGCCGGGTCGCATCGCACCTTTCATACAAACTTTATGACGGAGAGCTCACTCAGTACGAAAAATGCTGCGAGCCCCGGCACGGCCGTCAACAGTGTGTGCAAAGCTTTACGAAAGTTTGACAGAAGTTTCTATAAATATCTTATAACATAGCTCAAGTAACCACGAAATAAATGAAATGGTCGGTAGGTAAGTTTTTGACATCTTCATTAGCTGGAGCTTTTGATTGGCTCACGTCAAAACGTTGACCAATCAAAGCCTCTGTAAAAAATCTTTTGTCAAACCTCAGATACCGAACACCTCGTATTTCAAGAGTTACTCAACATAAACTTCTGTTTAACCTTTCACTAAATACTTAAGCAATCATCAAATACGTTGGACGAGATTAAGTGCTTATTCAGACAAAGCGGGAACCGCGCGTTTCCCTTGCAGAAACCGCGCTGATAAGTGAACGTCGTAATACGAAACTTGATAAGAAGCTGCGAGATGTAAAAAAAAACCCGCGGGTCCAAACTGCGCGATTTCTGCTGTGTCTGAACTGGGGCTAAGTCCTTTAGTATTTACTTGCGTTTGGGGCCGACATATCCGAATATAAGCTTGGTATTCCAGCGGAAGTGTTGAGTAAACATCGTTGCCAACTTTATGGGATCTATCAAGTCGTCGTCGGAGACCTCCGTGGGGGGTCTTAATCATACGGTCTCGGCGCTCCGGTCCGGCTCCGCTGCCGCAGGGTGCTTCGCCCCGCCGGCCTGCTGAAACTTGTTGGTCTCGGCCGGAGGCGTCGCCCCGAAACTGAAAACGCGACGTCCATAGTTAGACACACAATTCACGGTTGACAATTATATGCCGCAAACGAGAATAGAAACAACAAAGTTCGAATTTTAAAAAATCAAAACACGTACAGCACATCCATTTCCATGAAATCGCACCGCATAGCGAAAATTTTATTAAAACACGATGATGCTAAACGCCAGGAGCTGAATGTTTATAATTAAGATCGAGACGGGTCCAGACAAACAGAGCGCACGCGAGCCGCGCGGATCGATAAATGCATCGGCAACTTGATACGCTACGTGAGCAAAGGTAACATGTGGGTGCAACCCCATCCGATAACGTGACTTCTAACATTCATAATAAGTGTCAAAATCGCTCAGTCAACAAATCGCAACATGCAGTCACGGGCCAGAGCGCAACAGCTTCGCGCTGATCAATAATGCACACATGCAATATAATAGATAAAGGTCGCCGTCTCGCACACAATTACATGTTAGTACAATGATCGACTAATACAGGTTGCCTAGGTACATAAACAGGTAAATGAGGGGGGGAGCAGAGGCTTCTCACGTTCCGATTTTATTTTCGCTCTTATTCCGACAAAATAAGGTTTACAGTTGGTTGTTCATTGACTTTACATGCCTGTGAGTATTTACCTGCCCCCGCCTATGTATAACATGTCTACTCTAGCTCAAAGCAGTCTGGCACTTTTTATCTTTTTTCCTCATCAACCATATTAGAGGGGCATCATAATTCCTTTATGCGACATGTAGCGTTATTCGCGTCAACAATTTAAGTTACGTTATGAAAATATTCTCGAATTACAATAGCTCGGCTGTATTTGTTTCTAGTTACAAGTGAAAAAAAAACATATTTTAAGAGCAAATGTAAAAACTAAGCCTAACTAAACTTTATATTATTTCCAGTAGGCAATGACAAATTAACACAAATTACAATTCGCTTTGCAGACATAAAAAGATATTATTATTGATTTGGATTCCATTTATTCACATTCTCTCTTATTGGAATAATCTTTAAATTAAAAGCTTTTATGATTGTGAAAATCTATCTTTACAGGATCAACTTAGTAATAAAATAATATTTTATACTATTTTAAGACCTGTAAGATTAGCATAGCCACAATAGAATAGATTTCTTTGTAATAGCAGTAAAGAGATTTTTTTTGGAAATTGACAAATCTTTCAGTTTATGCCAAGAAGCTGGAAAAAATAACACTGCATTCTTTTCCAAACTCACATAGATTGATATGTCTGACTACGGCGTGTCTTAAAATAAACTATGCATTTATAAAATGAGAAGGCATAGCATAATATAAAATTCGCATTGCACAGTTTTTCTCATATCATTCAGGTATCATTCAGGTATTCTCATAGTGGGATTCGTATTTTAGTGTTTAGGATTGCTCCATAATCATTATTTAAAACTTTATCAATTTCTAAGATGAATGAGTATTATAACACAATTGCCACAAAGATTGCCAAGGCTAAATAAACTATGACTTAGTAAGTTTTTTGTCAAAAATATGGCAGAAATCTAAACAATATAATTTTATAGGGAGAGCAATTAAACAATATATCATACAGTAGATTAACTTTGCCGAATTTTTTGATCAAAGTCGCGCAACTTAGAGACTTTGCACAAATAATACAGCTTTCTTTTGTTGTCTAAAATTTTGTAGTTCACAAATTCGGATGATTTTATATACAGTGGGTCTACTATTTAAGATTTAAATTCCGTTAATGTGGTTTAATTAAAAAAAGTTATAGTTAGATCTCATTACAAGTCTATGGCGTAATTAATATACTTAGGAATTTCTAACTTATTATATTATTAGTTATAATGAGGAAACTAGAATTATTCACCAACTTACCTATCATTGTCCTGGAATTCCGCACTCGCATCCGAACGCCATTTGTTGCCCACCATGTTCTGAACGCTATAAAAAAACAAATTACTCAATTGGAAATTTGAATTTTGATGGGTAAAGTTTGACGAGAGTATTCTCAATTCTTGTACAATTGAATATTGAATTAATAAGCCTTTTAATATTCCAATGACGAATTAAAATCTGGACCGTTTGATATAGGTTATTTTTTTTACTTACTCCTTTTGGATTATTACTTTTTAAGTGACTTGACGGAAATATTTTCATAATGTTCTGAGTTTTTTTTTTGGATTTCATGTGCCCAGTATACGATGTACATAAAATAATAATTGATTGAATCACTATGACTTTATGGAGCAGCATTTATACCCGCAACAACGTGAATTTAAAAAAGTACTAGCAAGATTTAGGGCTTGTTTCACTATCTTCACAAGTTATATGACAGATAAAATAAGGGTAGTCTGTGAAATAAGTTGTGGAGAGCCTATACTAAACTTATCAAGAAGTGGTGAAAAAGCCCCTTAGACTTTAAAGCGCCTGATACTTGTTAACTTTTATTTTTAAATCATACAATAAATAACTCTAATACATCTATACTAATAATATAAAACAGAAGAGTTTCTTTGATTGTTCGCGCTAATCTCAGGAACTACAGGCTGGAATAAAAAAATATTTTTGGTTTTTTTGTCAATTTATCGAGGAAAGCTTTAGGCTATATAACAACACGCTACGATCAATAGGGGCCTAACCATAATTAAAAAAGTTAAAAAAAAAACGGGATAATTTATAAAGTTTTAGGCAGACGCAGTCGCGGGCACAAGCTAGATGTATATATGTCACATCTACTTGACGTACGACTGCAGCCTTTGCATTAACAGTTCAAATTAGTGTACCGGACCCTAAAAGGTAACCCTCTTCAATGAAGGGGAGAAAATTACCAATACACGTATCTCCGAGTTCGCGACTCGTATTTCGGCGGTCCATTTCCTTCCCCTAATAGCTACAGCCCTGCGCTGGGCTCGTTAAAATTTTGCATAACAAGTTAGTATGACTCTATTTGGGTATGCTTTATTAATTTTTTTGGTTCGATACTGAACCGAAAGAATGAACCTGGTAGGTTTATTATAAACATAATAAGCCTCCCGGTTATGGGATAAAACCCATTGAAGACAATATGTTATATTTTTTTGTCTGCAGATATTTTACTTGTTTGATACATTATCTGGAGCTATATCAATAAGTTGTGAAACAAACAAAAAACTCTTAGCCGTAATAAAGTAAAATTATACTATTTTTAAAATTTGTTGATATTTATTACCTCTTTCAAGCTTACTTAAGCACTTAGGTTAGTAAACACTAAAAAACAATCATAAATAAAGACCATAAAATTAGTAGGTGCGTCCCAAAAAAAAAAAAAAGAAAGCAAATAAAAAAAACTCACACATGCCTCATCTGATCTCCTTGCGCGCCTATCTGTGCTAAATACGCTGCCTGTTTCCGATGGTGGTACATATGGACGCGAAGACACGACGGGTTCCGCATACGTTTCTGGCATATCTCACATTGTAGCGTCCCCTCCCTTGTGTCGTGCTTATCCCGTATATGAACCTTTAGATTGTAACGATTCGCGAAGAACCGGTGACATGACGGACATTTTACTCCACCCGATTTGCAGTTCCATCCTTTGGATACATAGAGAAATACACGGTGAATGTGGGTTCCGTTTTGTGACTTTTGTTTGTGGAATGAATACATGAATGCAACGTTTTCTTTAGGTTTCAATTTTCTATAGAAAAAAATGAACTGCCTTTTTGCCTAGTGTCTCAGCGCGTTATTATGAACCAGATATTACATACCGAGTGCTTTGTATTAAACAGCTATGTTTTATTATTTTAAACTCTCTGTTTTGTCCGATAAATATTTGATAAAGCTTTTTTAATTTTTTTTATATTTTTAACGTTTTCTACAATGATTCGATTGTCCGTTTTTTTTACAAAGAATAAAAGTTATTACCAAAGTCATTCAGCTATATATCCATTCCACAAAGTCACAAAACGCAAATATATTCTGTAAACTGACTTACAGAATTCCCTTCGCGAATCATACAATAACATACCTGATTCTTTCGCTGAGTCGGGTAACACCATGACGTTATTATACATGTCGCTGTCGAAGTCGACCATAGGCTCACTGGGCATATAAAAAAAAGAAAATAAAAAAAATGTGCACGGAACAAAAATAATTGACAAATTAATGTAAATGAATAAAAAAACACAAATTTAAAATTTTGTGCAAGGTTGGCCATTTAAACTGTTAACTATTTAAAATGTTAAATTCAAACTTTTCTTGTCATTTTGAATAATTTTTATAGACAAAGCCGTTTTCTGCTTTAAGTCACTTTTAGGTCAACAAATCAAAAGTTGCTTTTCATCAGCTATCTTTTTGCCCCTAGTAGTGCTTACCTCATATGGGCTAACATCCACATTTTTTTAAAACTCTGCATAATATTATAATAACTTGTCTTGAAAATCGATGGCATTATGTTTGTAGCATTGTAGTAACACAAAAAAAACATAAATTGGTGTATCTAGCGAGTCTACATTGTACAATAGTACATTACCTGTATGACAAGGAGCATAAGGTTCAAAAAAACTTACCCATCAGATGCATATTCAGTGTTCTCGGCATGGATTGGGCTGTTGGAGATATTGACTGGACGTGACTTCTTCTTCACATTCACGCCAGGCTTGTTCGGGGCGTTCTTCAAAAGCCTGAGAAAACATTGCCTAATACAATACAATTACAGAAGTACCTAGGGTTTAAAAACAAACACACAAGCTCTACAGCTCAGTTACCAGACTCTTAACATTTCTATTCATACTAAAGAAACATATACCTAACAAACTAAAAAAATATAACTCACAAAAAATAACAATGAATAAGAAAGACAAAATACCGTTTCAGAGGACTGCGGTTAGTTTCATCCTTGACGGTGGTGGCATTCGCCGACTCCGGGGAGGTTTCTGGCATTATCGGCTCGTCCCCAGGTGGCACCCATTCGGGCAAACTATCAGCTAAATTATCCGGTGCTAGTGGTTCAAAGGTCGGCAGGTCATCGTTGACAGGCGAAGGAGATTTGCTTTGCTACAATAAAAATAATATAATTCATAATAAAGATGATGTAGCAAATCTATAAATACATTTTTTTCATTTATTTATGTAGCCTATTCCCACATTACGAATACATGCTGGCCTATTAGGCGCACAACATGATATCTCTGGTCGTCTTGTCGATATCGCCATATATCTCTTTTCCCTAACATGAATATATTGACCTAACATGAAATAAAATTTCTCGTTAAATAAAAAATTCGTCATGTTAGAGTCAATAGAGATAAAGATTTAAACCTTTAAACATTGAGAAAACAACATATTGACCACATTTTCCATTTGGAGCATCCTAGCCGGAATGGTTTACTTTATATCTATACTAAGCTATATTCTAATGAAGCTTTAAAATTTAAAGTAATTTATTTGATAAACAGGACAATTCCCGTTTCTTTATTTCTATATTTTTATACCACCAAAAAATTTACGAAAACAAATAAAAATTTAGATAAGATAATATTTCATTCAGGCCAAGTACGAGTTGGACTTGTGCACAAAGGGTTTTCCAGACCAGAGAAAAAATTCAGAAATCATGTTCATAAGAGTTAAGCAGCCATAACAGATCATGATGTTGTGTAAGAAATAGCTTGATGCAGACAACTTATAGTGTCATTTTCAACTATTTTCTTTCTTTGAATTATAAATCACTGTTATCAAAAGAAAGAAAATGACAAAAAACATGTTTGTTTGTTGCATTAGAACTTACTTAAATATTTTATTTAAATATTTATCTTTATCAGGGCAAAAGAAATACATAACAATCAGAGAAAATTCCAACCCTCTAGCTATTACCATTCTTGAGATACGGCCTGGAGACAGACAAATGAACAGACAAACAGACCAACATACATTATATTCTTAGTAACTAATGAATTCCTGCTTTTACTTATATATAAAAAGATTTAATGAGACTCACCTCTCGTCCTCCTGTCAAACCCTTCACTTGCAGAAGTTCTGCAGTGTGAAGGAATCCGGACAGCTCCTGCTGTCTGACATGCACCTCTCCACGGTACATGAACTGCAGGAGCTGCCTCAGCTCTTGATGGTTTACATCCTTCAAGATCACTATTGGATGATCACAGGGATTCATCTGCATACATCAAAGATTTTTTAAATGAAATTGGGGAACAATCAAGCAAATGCATTGCCTGATGGAAAGCCACAGCCATAGACTATGGACACTTAAAACATTAGAAGTGTTTCAAGTGTGTTTAGGGGCCTTTAATTAAAGGAAATAGGCTACAGGATTAGAGCTAGTAAATGCGGTGTGGGGAGGCTGGATTACATATGGTCTTGTATTTCAAAGACACAAATTTGACATTTTTTATTATGTTATTATTTATTTTGCAATAAAGATAATAACAAAACAGGTATTGTACCAGAGTTTTTATTTTGTAAATTTTTTTAATAAATTACTTAGGGTCTTACGACATAATACACTTAAACCCATGCTCCATAGTATAAAGATTTATATTAGTTTTGGGTGTGGATGTTTTACTTAATAATATCCTGTTTACAGTTTTTAAACCTGTTTTCAGCAAACATCCCTCAAACAGTAGGTGTTCTCTAGACAGCCATTAAATGCACCTATCTAATAGCTCTGAGTAGGATATAAGAAGTTAATTACACCTGAGCTTCCTCATAAGCATATAATATATCTTAGAGATAAAGGACACTAAAAGGCTGATTTAGTGACATTTAGTATTACGGGATGGTGGTGGTGAAAACAGGCCCTATGACTTAGTTAACTTGAAAACAATAATATACTGTCAGAAATCTAATTAGTTAAGATGTTGTCACTGTTACAATAATTAGTAACTAATTTAATATTATAATATTATCATAAGTATTCAATATTATCACATGTAATCATAAAAATATGTATAAATTAAGGGACTCTTGATCTATTTATGAATTGTTTTACTTTTTATTGTCTTGATCCTTAATGACAAATGACTATACTACTACAAAAGATATTACATTGTGAAAATTAGTTACTGGAGTACAAAAACACCAACTTACAAGATTAAAATAATGTCAAGTAAACAAATAGTATCAAAAGTCAGTCTGAGCTAATAATATTAAGCTGATACTAATTTTACAACAAAAAGAAACAAGAATTTTATGCAATAAACAAATTAATGTGATGAATACATAACTTAGAAAAACATTCTCCAATCACAACAGGCATGTTTATACAATTTCACAATACTTGTTTACACAAAGTTGTATGTTTCAAGGAGGAAAATAGAAGTAAAACAAAGAGGAATTCCAATGAGTCATACCTTAAATAGCTCCTTGAAGTAAGGGCTGCACACAGACAGTATCAGCTTATGTGCGTGCACATACTGCCCACCAGCCGCTAATGTTACATCCACCAGATCCTCTCCATCCAACAAAGCTTGGAAAGACTGAGACAGATTCGAGTGGAAATCGTTCCAACGCAACGAAAACTGCTCAGGCATCGCCATCGCCGTCTGAAAATGTCATTCACATAATATCAGCATCAGTGACGCCCTTAATATGCGACTAACTGTACACCCAATTTTCAGTTGAACTACGCGTCCACACAATGAAATTGCACTTACTGAAATTAACACTTGTAGCACACCTCGTTTGTTTGTCACTGCACCATAGAATGAAATATATTACAAATGTACATGTTAACGCACGTACATCCTAGATGAACACCATTAAATTATGAAATAAATAATGTTGACTGGCATGGCAATCAATACAAGGAAAAGTATCAAAATGTCGCTTCTCTTCTCACTCGCTCTCACTCACACGAACGTAAACGAACGGTTCATGGCTGAAATGTCGGTACCTATTGGATATTATCTGTATTGATTTTTGTGAAAAACCCTAAAAAGTAATAATTTTGGAAAGTTAAATCCTTCTTATTAATTTAATACAAATAATATTGACTAAATAACTTTAAAAAATTAAAAAGAATATATTTTATAAGTCTACACTTAGAAGTATTTTTTCGTCTGGTAGCACTGACACCAAAGATGATGTAATGTTAAATGCAAGCTACGTTACAAGTTACAACTTACAAAAGACTTAAAAGAAAAAAATGTTAAAGGTTTAATTTTAAGCTCGAGTGCCTATATAAAAAAGGTAAAAATTTGGCCCCGAGGAAAAACTGGGACTCTGACATTGGCCGTATTCAGTAGCGTTTTTGCATGAGTGCATGCGCGCGCAAAATCTCTTATACGCATGCGCTGTCATGACAACTTAAAAAAATTATAGTCTGCGCAGTATAAAATTTCACAGCGCATGCATCAAAAACGCTACCAAACACAGCTATTATTGGCCTAGAATACTATACTATAATATAGGTTTCGAATGGGTTCAGTACTAAGTACCAAAACTTTTAGAGGGAACATAGTCCTGTGTAATGTTATAAATGTAAAATTTTTTTTTGGAGGTTTATTGCATCCATTGAGTATTTTTTAATTAGAGAGGATATGTTATTAGTTTTATTCGAAAACGAATTCCGCCAAAAAGGCTGCACCGCTCACTGAGCCCTGTTTGACCGACTCAAGTTTAAGTA